>PVHP010036435.1:0-17918 GCA_004024765.1 Zapus hudsonius | reverse complement strand
ACTTTCTCATAGGTTTCATTTGGGCCCTGTGTGAAGGCTAGGTGTGGTTTATCTCCTGCCAGAATGTCAGCAATCATCCAATGTCTTGCTGGTGAAATTGAGTTGTCCCGGGATCTCTCACTGTCTTCTGAAAAATACAAACAGAATCTCTATCAGAGTTAGATCAATATAGGTGAAATGAGACAACATTGCTATTTTGTCTAGCTCCTAATGGGTGTAACCTTTCTGTAGCTCTCTGGTAGTGGGAATTACCCTGGGAGCTGGAGATCTTGGTCCCCATATGATTATGCCATGGATGCCAGTTCCAGTTAAGGGTTCCTTGTCACTAAGTGGATCTCTTAACTAATCACTAAGCCATTGATTACCCTCCTTGGTTTGGTGCCACTATTGCACAGGTGAACATTTCTTGACTTGCTGGTCTCTTCCATATAGCCATGTGTTCAGCATTCTTATGAAAACTGTCTGTATTATATATCAATGTTCTCTGTTTGCTCTAAATATCTTTGACCAATTTCTACTGGCAGCTCATGCAACACCTTCCCGTGCTACACATGCTACCATCTGGGAGCTGGTTACCATTCTGGATCTAGCAGGATCTCTTGGTGTTGTTTGATGACACTATGCAATTTCTTCAGGCATAGGGTCTTACCTTAGGTCTGGGACAGGTATTCAAGAGCTTTGACAGAAGTCTGTCACATTTGGGGGACCTTGTGTGTCTCTTTGATCAACGGCTCAGTGTGGAAAGGAACCAATAACTGGGACAGGGAGATGCAGGCCTCAATTTTGTTTCTTTTTTGATCCCCTTATACTCTTGTAAGTTTTATGAGATTTGTCGATTTTGTTCTTCATTTTATTCTTAGTGCTTTGAATAGTACCTGCTCCATGGTAGCTAACCAATTTATCTGTAGTTCTAATACCTCACAACATTCCACATTTAAATAAAGTCAAAAAGAAGGCAAAGAATCTATGCAAAATTATTCAGCTAGTAAGGCATGTAGCCTCAGTTAAAGTTGAACATAAGTTGAAATTATGTTTGTGGCTGCCTTTCAACTTACAGGGTATTATATTTCCATTACTATAACAAATGTAAGGGATAAACCAATGAAAATGAAGGAGGATTAATGAGGTTTAAGATTAATGTGTTTTCAGAGTTTTAAGTCCTTGATTGGTAGACTCTATTGCTTTTGGTCCTTGGATGAAGATGCATATCATGGTGGTCAGAGTGTGTTGTAGAGGAAAGCTGCTCATCTCCCTGCATCTGGAAATGAGAAGATAAAGAGGGAAGAGGAGGCAAGAGGTGTAGAAAAATAAAAAAACATGGACAATGAGGCTGAGGTTCCAATACCCTATCAAGGACATATTTTCATTGACTTAACTCTCTTCCACTAGGTTTTAGCTCTTCAAGCTTCCTCCATCTCCCAGTAATGCTATGGGTTTAAAAATAAGCTTTTACTAAACAAGCTCTTTGAGAACATTCAAAAATCAAAACTACAGAAAGTAGCCTTTAAAAGTATTTATGCGTAGTGACTATACTGCACTGAGAAGTAACACAACCCCTTGCTCAGACATGGTGCTTTACAGATAGAAGCAATTTTCATTTTTCATAATTTCATATTTCATTATTTTGGTCTTGGTGTCTCTCTGTCCCTTTATTTTACAAAGGAATCAGGACTAAAATACCTCATTGGAACCTCTCATTCCCTATATGTAGCAGGTTAGTAAGCCTGATTCACATTGTTTTCCAGGTAAGGATCATCATCTCAATCAAGGATAGTGATTTGGATTATTGATTTCAAATTACACTTGGTGTAATGGTGCTCTGCAGTTACTGATCCTTCTAAAATGATTTGTGCAACTGTGACCTAGGGACTCACTTTTTCCAGGTCAACATCTGTGCAGCATCAGAGACAGTACTTACACCTGTGTATACTGCCCTCATTCTCTTCATGTCCTTACTGTTCTATCATGTAAAAATGCATTTAATTTGATTTTAAACTCAATGACCCAATGTTTGGATGTGCATTTTGGTTAATGACTTCATTTAAAGCATCTGACAGAAATGAGCACATACAAATGAAGGTATTTGTCCCCTTAATGCTGGTCATGAGAAGTCAGAGGATCTCAAAACTCACTGAACTTCAGAAGTACGAGGACTTGTGATAAAATGTTCTAGTGCCTGTGTGTGTGTGTGTGTGTGTGTGTGTGTGTGTGTGTGTGTGTGTGTGTGGCTACCTCAAGGAACTATATTGTATAAAACACCTCAAATAATTGAAATGATTATTCAGGTTTAATAACCAGTCTTAGACTTCAAGAAAATGTGTGTTAATGTGTATTCACATGAAACACCTCAGACTTCAGCAACTCTAGCCTCAAGGAAATAAATACTAAGCAGATAAAATGAAGAAAGAATTACTGAACTGACCCCTCAACAAACAGTATGGGCCTGTCTCAATGACGAGTGAAAGTCAATGAGGTGCTAAGAGTCCATTTACGCTATTGATATAACTGCTCACTGAGGTGTATTTTTTTTTTTTTTGGTTTTTCGAGGTAGGGTCTCACTCTAGCCCAGGCTGACCTGGAATTCACTATGTAGTCTCAGGGTGGCCTTGAACTCATGGTGATCCTCCTACCTCTGCCTCCCGAGTGCTGGGATTAAAGGCGTGTGCCACCATGCCTGGCTACTGAGCTGTATTTCTTTATTTGCTTGCAATTATTTTTTTTTAGTACCAGGTAGGCCCCATTGAGAGTCATCTAGAAACTTTAGATATTTAAACAATGTTGCAGTCAGCCACATGCCTCTGGGATGAATCTCCAAACCAGGCACAGTTTATGGGAGGAAACGATTTATTCAAGCTACAGATCCAGGGGAAGTCCCATTAAAGATCAAAGCAGAGAGAAAACCCATCACCAACACCACACACAGAACAGCAAACAGACAGGAGCCAAGAAGAGAATTTCTTCTCCTTTATGTAGCCTTAGGGTGGGGTCTTATAACCCTTCCTCAGACTTAATGGCTTCCTGAGTCTCTGGAATTTCCTTCCTTCATGGCCCACACACAGGAAAGGGTGTTTACTTCCAGCTTCTTTGAGCTTCTTTACATCCTACCCCTTGCTGAGAGGCTGCCTTCCTGTAAATATTCTCAGAGACCCACCCAAGATAATTAAAAAGATCCAAGTTGACAAAAAAACCTAACCATCATAAACAACCTTGATCATATTCAAGGAATACTACTTGGCAACCATTATAAATATGGCTATGGTGCATGAGGTGCAGCAATCCCAAGTCATCTATTTCACCATAGAATAAGTTGGTAAATATAAACAATTGGTACATAGCAATAATTACCTCATGTCTCTTATTTGTGAATACTGAGTAAAGTTACATTTGCTTCACTTGATTATAATAGTTAAACATCATCTAATTAAAAAAATAACATAAGTCTTCGTGTAGTTGGCTGCTATATAATAGGGTAGAAAAATCTGTAAATATAGAAAGAGATCATTCCAATATGGAAAAATAGAATATTTTCTAAAGCCTTAGATGTGTCTTTTGATCATGCCAAATGGAAAATCAAATTTAAACTTTTTTCAAATTCAGAATAAGAAGGACAAATCCAGTAAGAAGCAATTGATATGACACTTTTCCCCATCACTCCTACTCATTATGGAAAACCCCATCAGATTCACAACTGAGTTCTGTTCATTATGAGGGTAAAAATTCATACTCTGTGCTATTTAGTATTCCCACAGAGTTTGCTCACAATGCACATAGCATATAGTAGGTATTTTTCCTTGACACATAGCATGATGATATCCTAAAATAGAGGATGCTTTGGCCTAGTAGACATGACAACTTTGGAGCATATCAATACCATGATAGTCATATCATTATCATGATGTGGCCATGGTAATTCAGCTATTGGCACTCCCTAGTAGAGGGAGGAGGGAAAGGTCATAAGATCCTTCCCCTGCTATGGTACTTTAAAATGTATGCCTCCCATAGACTACAGTGTTTTATTAAAACTTGAGCTTGGGTTTCCAGCCATCCGGCTGGAGGAGATGTCATTGAGGATGTGTCCTGTGTTCTAGCCCAAAGCTGCATTTGAGGGCAGATCTGAATTCCAACACAGAGGTATGCAGAGAGGTCTGAGCACTGGGGGTCTTGCTTGCTGCCAGTTAATGCTTACTCCTTTTTGGCATTGCTGGCTGCTGGTGGTTTTTCTCTCTGCTTGGATTAATGAATGGGAGCCAGCTTCTCCTGCTATCAATGGAACTTCCCTGGATCTGTAAGATATTTCACTTTCCTCCTATAAACACACTGTCTGCTTAGATGTTCATCTCAGCAAAGTGGAACTTCCTGCTATACCTATGATTCCCCAACTGCAAGTGTTCTGGGGAGAAGCTAGAGATATAGGTAGTAGAAGATTTATTGGAAGAAGGACTCCATAAGGCCACCTGCCATAATGGGATGGGACTTTGCAATCTTCCAGCTGCCTTTGAGTCACCCATGCTCCTATAATCAATCCTTTACCTCCTTTGTAACTCCAATAATTTATGTTTAGGACATCTATGCCCTATCCCAGGTGAATATATGCATACTCCCATCTTCCCAGGGAAAAAGTTTTATATAATAGTGTAATAAAGTACAAGGTGATTGATTTGCTATATTATATCTATTTTTAAAAATGCTTTAACCCTACTACTTTGAAACATCTTTAATCAATAGTCTATTCTGAAAGTCCTAATAAGATTAAAAAATTTTGAAGCCAGAGTCTCACTCTCACCTAGCTTGACCTGGAATTCTCACTGTATCATAGTCATACAGGGATTAAAAGGCATGAGCCACCACAACCAGCTTAAATAAGAATTGTTAGTTAGCTTTTAATTCACAAATATCCTAGTTCTAGTGAATAACATAAAAGATAAGGGCAATTTGATAGTCTGTCTCATCTTCTAAATTTACTCAAAGCTTTCTTCACGTTACTTCTTTTCTTTGGATATTCAATTGCTTTCATTTTACTCTTCACTGATCTCAGATGTACATATTCTGTTATGTAGTATTTTAGTTTTTTTGGAGTTATGTACTTTGATCAAAAATAATGTTCAAGCCTGAATAGTTTTATGAGTTGCCTTTCACATAACTAAATATACTTTCCCAAATTAAAAAAAATTCCAAATACAATACTACTATAGGCTTTTCTCTAAAGACATTTGACCATTCTTTGCTTCCTATGATTCCACTCCACTGCACTTGCTTTTCAAATGGCATAGATCATTTTTGTTGCCTTCTGTCTCTTACTTGTCATACAGGCCTCAGCTTAAAATTTCCCCCATATGAAGGCAATGGTCACTTATTCTGTATTAAACCTAAATATCATTACACATTTCTTTCATAATGGAAAAAATTACATGTTCATCAATTTTCACCACCTGATATTTGAATAAGACCACTTTTAATGTTCATCTCATACACGGTAAAAATAAATATTTGATATAAAAATGATTACTTTTAAGTATTTATTTGAATATTTTTTATTTGAATATTACTAATTGACACAAAAATGTACAAATGTATGGTGTACCATGTGAAAGTTCAATACCTGTATACATTGTGTGACATCTCACCAATGCTAAATATATTTATCTTCTTAGAACATTTATAATTTCTTTATGATGAAAATATTCAAAATCCTTTCTTCGGATATTTGAGATACATAGTAAGTACATTATGGATAGTCACACTACTGTATAATAAATAGCACACTAGAAAATTCAATCTATTTATAACCTAGCACCCACTGAGCAACCTTGCTCTATCACCCCTATCTTCTGGTAGCTACACTCTATTTCTATGAGATCAGCTTCCCTTATGTCAACTTCACATAAGTGAAGTCATTTGGTGTTTTTCTGTGTGCATGGCTTGTTTTACTTAAATAATGACAACTAGTTCCAACTTTGTTAAAAAAATAAAAGGGTTTCATCATTTTATGGTTGAGTAGTAGTCAATTCAGTATATATACAGCATTTCTTTGTAAATTCACCAGCTGATGGACACTTAGGTATTTTCCTCTTTTTGGTTAATGTAAATAGTGCTGCTATAAACATGGGAGTGAAGAAGATTCTTCAACATACTGGTTTTGTTTACTATAATTATACACACAGTAGTAGTAGCAATTATTCTTTATTTTCTTAAAGAGTAATTATTTTTTTAGAGAGAGTCTCAAGGCCTGTATTTCTGGTCTTGATCTCATTATGTTGCTAAGAATCATCTCAAATTCATGATCCCCTTGCCTAAGTCCAACAAATGCTGGGATTTTGGACATGTGTCATCACATTGTGCTCAACTTTTTCATGTTTTGAGAAATCTCCATACTATTTTCCACAACTCTATTAATTTATTCTTCCCACAGTAAGAGGCATATGTGTGTGTGCATGTGCATGTGCATGTGCGTGTCATTAAAATGACAGGAAATAAATGCAAAAATACAGAAATGGAGTTAGCTTAAACTGAAGTTAATCAACAAAAAGAAGAGATGCCCTCCAAAATGGTAGAAAAATGCCAAAGTACATTAATATCCAAAATATAGAAAGAGCTCAACTTAACACTAAAGCATCCTAAATAATCCAATTTATGAGTGGGCAATAAATTTCAAAGATATCCTCCTCTAGCTTCTGAATGTGTATGTACAGGGCACCCATGTCTGCACACTTACAACATACACAACACAACACAACACACACACAAATACACACACAAATATGTCAAAGGAACACAATTTTATTCCATCTCTCTGTAGAAGCATTTTCAATTTAACCGCAGGATGAAATTCATCAAGTTTTTGTTATATTCAGTCAAAACAGTTGACACTTCAAGTGATTTTGATGTTTAACAGCATTTGCTTATATTTCTTTCTGACATTCATCCAGAGGATTATAATATCTTTCAGTTTCATAGTTTTGCTCTTACACATTAAGTAAGCAAGGAAGTTTTTAAAAAGCTGGAATAAAATCTTTTGTGTGGAGTTAGAAGCATCAAATAAAATTAAAATGATAGGAAATAAGAAAATTAATGTAAACCTTACTTTGGGGGAAAAGCAAAGTTTCCAAACAATGGATAATTCTCCAAAGGAATAATTAAACTATAAGATAAGTTACTAAAGTTGTTTTAGATGATATCATAAATCATTCTACTCAGATCTAACCACATGCCACACACTTGGCAAGTTACTACTATATCCTTAGAAGTTTTCTTTGCATTTTTAAGGATGGTATTTCTATTGATGGTTCTATATTTGGTTATTTGTAAATTTATGATTAATATACTGCCATAGACCAATTATTTTCATGAATAATCAAAGTATTGTTCTATGTAATATGTGTAGAAAAATCCATGAAAATTGTAGCAGTTCTCCACTGTTTCAAAGCATCAATAAAAGAATAATACCATCCAGAATGAAGAAAAATAAAAGAAAACCATAATGTTTCCATAATATGTCACTACACCAAGACAAATGAAAGATTATTTGAGACTAATATTTTACTGAGATATTCAAGAAATGATGAAATATCAAAGAGCAATGCAGTAGAAGATTTGGATAGCAGAGAAGAAAGAATAAAGAACCCCAGATGGCAGATGATGTTGAAAAAGTTAAGGAAGAAGAAAATAATTTGGGAAGATGGTTAACAGTTTCATCTGTCTGTAAAACATCCAGTGGGAAGTAAATTAATGATTAAAATAATGCCATAAACCATTCTATCTGCTTTAAGCAATGTATGAGTGAATTACACCCACAAGGAACGAGGTGTTCCAGTAAGGATGCAGCTCCTGAAACAGCAGTATTTAGCAGTGGAAAGAGTTGTTAGTTATCACAGTACCCAACAGAACACAGTGAGGCACAAAATAATTTGCTCTGGAGTTTACACTGTTTTTTAATAGCCTCTGGCCAAATGCTTTTCTCAATTCTCCTCCTCTCAAACTTAGTCCTAGTTTGAATGAAAAGGGATGGGGAGGGAAGGGGAGGGCAGGGGTGGGCAGGGCAAGGGACAAGAGGGGAGGGAAGGAGAGGGGAAGGGAGGGAAGTGCAGAGGGAGGAGACAGCAGGGCAGGGCAGAGCTTCTCATTTGCTCATTTATGGAAACCACTATTACAGGAGCATTACTGAGTGCTCAGATTATTGCAGTTAGCCTACTACTTTGTTCTCACTTCCTAGGGTGCTCAGCTTCTCTGAGATTCCTTTGTCATATTAGTAAAATCAAAATAGCCTTACCTCCCTTTTCCATGTTTTAAAATGTTTCTGAATAACAAGGTCCTATCCATGAAATCATTAAGTAGGCTGAGTAAATGGATATTGAAATGAAAGATATGGCTTAGAAGGATAAGATGGTGGGGCTGGGTGTGTTGGCTCACTCCTTTGATCTCAGCACTTGGGAGGTAGCATTAAGAGGATCACTGTGAGTTTGAGGTCACCCTTAGACTACAAAGTGAATTCCAGATCAGCCTGGGCCAGAGCAAGACCCTGTCTTGAAAAACAAACAAAAAGTTGGGAATTCCAAGGTAAGTATAACTTCCTTATAAATTCTTAGCAACATGGCATCATAAAGTTGTTTATTATGTCATAACATGATTTAATGATATATTTAAATTCAGAATAGATACTCAAGGTCCCAAGTGTTGAGAATAGTGAGTCATTCTTGCAAATAAAAACAATATGCGCTTATTCTCAATTTGTATCAGTATAATTATTGATAGATACATTAAAATATATTAACTTAAATGTATTGCTACAGAGTTTCTTTTATAGCAACTAAAACAATGTGTCTTATGTTTGCAAAATCTCTTCTGTCCTTTATTTCTTATTGGTTTCTGAAAACAATTCAAGAAAATACAAATGTATGAGTGCAGTTTCTCTTGCTGGAAAAAATCTTTGTATCACATTACAAAAATTCTCTTGGTCTACTATAAAAACTCAGAGGGATGACTCTGATTATAACCTTCTTTTCAAAAGTAAATCCAGTGTCTGTATCTACCCTGCATGTAATTATGAGAACACAATTTATCATCTAAGAAAAGAAATGAGTGCAGAATGGATATACCTCACTGACCATACCAGTTCATAGTGATGGAAGAGTCTATTCTGACATAAATGAGAAAGGGACACAGAAAAAAAAAACAAAAGATAAAAATGAATGTAGGATTAGAAAGATGTCTAATAGAACAAATTTAAACATAATGCTCATAAACAAGTAATGAATTTACTTAGAATTAACTGGTTAACTACTGGTTCTGTCATCAATGAAGTATCAAACACAAGTAATGATGTCTGGTGTTGTATACCAAAACTTACTAATAGAAAGACTTTTGTGCAACATTCACTCATGAAAAGTCAGCATCCATATCATGCATATCTTATGGCACATACTTTGCAGTGAGAAATTAGGAGGTGTTTTCTCAATAAAATTGCCTTTATGACACTTTGTCAAGCTGACACTTAACTTAGAGCTTCTTTGTTTAGAGTTTCTGTAGCTGAAGTTATCTCGTGCCAGAATTCTTGCAGTACATTTTATTACAGTAGTGAAGTAATAGGAACTTAATCTCTTTTGAAAGGATTTACAGAAAGGATGAGTACGACATTTGCATAGGATAGAATTTCTGACCTTTCATTACTGAAGTACAAACAACTTTGTACTTCAGTACAAAAACAGACAGGACTTTTTCCTACCCTGCCTTCATTTCAGTCTACTGGGTATCTTATGTAAATGTCTCCAGTAATCTTTACTCTTTCAGAGAAATAAAATATATGTAATGCCATGTTTAAGTCAATTTCACAAGGTTTCTACATCAATATTGAGTTTTTAAGTGTCTTCATGATTCTTCAGCATATGAATAACAATTTTATTAGAGATAGCCCAGGAAATTTATGGAAATTCTTTGAGACCACAGAAGTCCTCTGTGTTTGAGTGTTGTATAACATATACTTAGAAGGAGCTCAAAACAGTTTTCCTGGCCCCACAATAGCCCACCCAAACTGTTTCTCCAACCACTTGACCAGTTTATAGGATTACAATACCATTTTCTTCATCCTTGTAACATTTTAAACAACTGAAAGTCAAACTATGTTAACTGAAACGTTTTTCTCTTTACTATAAACTTTGTCATGCTATTGAAGATAGCAGTAACAAATGGATTCTGGAACTAGATTGAAATCCTCTGTCTGTGATATTTAATAGCTGCATGTTGAAATTTGAATGATAAAAACGTCTCTTATACTGTGATTGAACACTTGGTTTCAAACTTATGACTCTGTTTTTGAAGGTCATGTCACCTTTATAAGTGACCTCACTATAAAAAATAATGTCACTGGGGGTAGGCCTTGATATTTGAGAGCCTGGTCATACTTCCAGTGTGCTCTTCACTTCTTGACTCCAGACAAAAGCTGCCTCATGCTCCTACTGCAATGCCTTCCCTGCCAAGGCGAAATACATTTCTTTCTAAATTACAAACCAAAGTAAACCCTTCATCCCTTGATTTGTCTCTTGTCAGATATTTGTTCACTGCAACAAGAAAAGTAACTAATATAACACACATCCTTAAGATGTTACTTAAATTCTCTGAGCTTCTGTTTTGTTGTCTATAAATTGGTAGGTGTGATAGTAGGACAGTTTTTATAAGCCTATATTAGATGGTTAATTTAATGACCTTTAATTTTGCTTTTTGTTCCAAATGTTTCAGATTTCAATCAGTTAGAAGCTTACAATTGCTTTTTAACCCTTTAAACTTGTTCTATCTCTTTCATGTATGTTTAAAATTTTCTGTATCAGGCATTCCTCTTGCTATTTGGAGTAAAGAAAATAAAATAGTGATCAAGAACCTCACTAGAGCTTCACATTGTCACATTAATTTTGGAGACAGACATGAATAATTATATTGATTTTTATATGATATTAGTACCATAAATACTTATAGTAATTTTTATAATACAGATTTTATTCAAACTACAATGAGAGGCAGAGAAGGGATAACAAAGTGGGAGAGAATATTTGAATGAGTATTTAGAGTAGTGTGGGAGTTTTCCAAGTAAATCAAAATAAGTAGACATATAAGGAAAAAACCTCATACTCGGGAAGTCTTAATTCATGGCAGGAATGTATAATATAAAATTAGTAGTACTGGTGAAATAGAATAGAAAAAATTGCAAAAGGGCTGTTTGGTCAGGTTAAATGGAGGGTCTGTTGGAATTGGTTTAAAGATGAATGTGGTACATTTAGTGGGTTGAATATCAAGTGGATGATAAAAAGTCCAAATAATCCCAGATAAATGTAGCATTGTTCCCATGGGGAAATACAATCTGCTTTCTAAAGACTTTTTACATGAAATTATTTCAAGGAAAATATTACAGGGAAAAATAAAATGAGCTGACAATTAACTGACAAGTCTGATGTAAGCAGAGACTTGAAAAAGGGCCTTCAATATGAAGATGATCCTGGTGGAGGCTATTGAGTTAATGCAAGTAAAGCATAGCAGAAAGCCTAATTGTGTCAGGCAAGGCTATCTAGACCAGCATCCCCTAGATCTAACTCAGAGGAATGGAGGCCACACCCAAATTTTTATGTGGGTTCTTAGGGAATCAAACTATAGAGGTCTTAGGCCTTCCTGAGCCCTCATGCATTTTAACTGCTGTGATATTTCCCAAGCCCTGATGGTTAATGATTATGATCAAATTGATGAGATTTAGAAAATTCATATGGTATTACCATAGGCTATAGAGAAGCATGAAAAAATTGAGCCCTATAATGTCCAAACAAATAAAAAAGAGCAAAACTGAATTTCTGTATTTTACAATGTGACTCATAAATTTCATATAAGTCACTATTGTTGAAGACTGAGAAATCAAGCTTCCTCCCTGCTGGATAGCTGTAATAGTGCTGAAAAGTGCTAGGCTGCTAGGAGAGAAAAATAATCAACAGGCGTATCTAGTTGTGGATCCATCCTGTGTGCTACACAACCAATCAGCCAGGCAAAATGTGCCCACTGATGCAATAGTGGTATGAATGTTATGGGGGATACCAACCATTTTCTTGTTAGATTTGAGACCTGCTCCATGGGAAGGAATTCATGTCTGATACTGAAAACCTTGTCAAAAGCCTATGGCTAAAAAAGTAATAGACCCTATGAAGGAAGCTACTACTGTTGTTTGGCTACATCGATATGTTGTGCCCATCAAATTGTCCTCTAAATGTTTCTCCTTATATATTAATGTTCCTCTTACCTTTGGTCAGGGAAGTTTCTGTTTGCAAATGGTGATGATGACTGTGGAGATGGAAAAGTTATCAATGGTTGAGAATAGGTAGCCATTAAATGATGTGAGACAGAGAGGATGGGGACGAGTACTTTAGAATGCAATCTTCTGGACATGAAGTGGTTGTTGCTTTATGATTTCACAGCAGTTATCATTACCTGCACGAGATGTACCAGATCTGCACAGTAGTAAGATCATCATTTCAGCATGGACAATGAAGGAGGTCACAAAAAGACATCACAACAGAAGAGGAACTAATTGGAAAAATGAAGTTCAGTGGAAGGGAAATGGGGATGGGAAAAAAGTGAACAGGAGGGGTTTATAATCAAATAGATTGTGTACATGTCTGGGTGTGTCCTTAATCGATTAGCTTGCAAGTCCAAAGCAATATTTTTTTTCTACTTCTGAGCTCATTCGGTTCCAACCTTGTCATTTGTGTGCACCCTTTACCCAACAATTGTTTGTATTTTTCTTAACCTATTATATATCCTAGATTTTTTATAATTTTATTTTTATATCATTGTCCTTTCTCCTTTCAGCAGCACATCATTTGATTTTTCCATTATAGATTTTTCCAAATAGATTTTGACCCTATTAATAAAATTCATAGAACATTAAACTGATGTTGCTTAAAGAACATTATCCTATTTTACTCTCCCAAAATCCACATTTTGCATGTAGTCTCACTGGCTCAATTTTACAGATGAAGTAACCATATCATAATATGATTAAGTGTCTGGATGGAGTAGCTTACAAGACATAAAAAAAGCACCAGAGCTTGAAGATGAATTCAGGTCTTACACCTAAACAAAACTGGATCTATATGGCAAGTAATCATGTTCTTTGTGTAAACTTACTATGTCAAATACAATGGAAATCAAATCTAGTGCTGCATAATCCTCTGGGACATTTCTTCTATTTCAGATAGTTTCCATGTGTTAAGAATAAACTACTTTTAAATTTTAGTAAATAAAAAAATCAATGTACGTGTAGCATAAAGCATTTTAGAATCAGGTTTGGAAAAGAAACAATGTTTATGTCCACGAATATCCAAAGTTAATTGCAAACTATTTCCAAATATGACTGCTTATAAGAAATTAAAATATGATGGACACTTAGGAAGACTTGACTGATTTTTAAAAAATCACTCTGTTTGAAAGAGAAGTTCCATGGTTGAAAATTAAAAAATTGATTCAAAGCACAACAGTTATTAGAATTTTATACATTAAAAAGCAATCCCACCGAAATGTGAAGTTATACATCTGTATTTTTCTTTACAGTGAGTATGTGAATAGAGATTTTTAGTGATATATGTTGTTAAATACATTTCATTGCCTTAAGGGTATGCCATGTTTGTTATGGGTAGGTCTTATAACTTCTATATCCAAGCACTGCATGTGTTTGTATGTGTGTTAGTTTCTCACATTTATAAGAAAATGGTGCCCTTATTTTTATTAGTTGGCAGCAATCTTATTCTGAAGGTCTCAGTGTCCTTCAGTCAAAACAGCATGTGAACTATCTTTTTTTCTTGAGTCATCTATAATTAGAAATTAATATGAATTTTTTACCTCTTGCAAGAGGAAATTTCTCTCAATGATGTAACTACTCTCAAATTAAATGCTCTAGACTGAAACATAAAATAATAGTTTAGTTCACAATTGTAGACTTTAGTACATAATAATGTAGATCTTAATTTGTAGGAATTGTTTGATATCCACATAATGGGGGCTAACAAAGTGCCAAAACAAGTAAATAAGACAATGAAAGAAAAATAGCATGTTTCGCCTTGTCTTCTGCATTTCATCATTTAATGGTGTTCTGGGTGATTCCGTGTGTGTGATGAGCTTGCTGTCAAAGTTTGCAGTGACTTTAAATGGATTAGGTATTAAGCAACATAAAGTTCTTCTAAAAACAGTTCATGATCTTTGTGCTCCTGGGAGAACACAGGCAAGAACCTTATAATCTCTGGCTAATTACTCCAAGTAAAGTAATTTGTTTTATCTGTCTGCCATTTGGTTCCTGCAAAGTGAGGGGGAAAACTATTATAGGCTTTTGCTCAAACTAATTACTACTATTTTATCATGAAGACTGTTCAAGTGCAATCCTTTCCTTCGCTTGCTTTCTCCTTGAATTTAAAGTCTTATGGTAAGCCAAGAATTAGTTTAAACATCCTAGACTATAATAGATACTCTTGAATTTTGGCTTCCCACTACAATAATGTACAATGAAACCTTGCTACTCTAAGTCAACAGCTGTTAATAAGCCTTATATGGCTTAACTCAATAGAGGGTAATGGAATGGGTAGTCAGCCAATATCAAAAGGAATCTTGTTAGAATATTATAATGGCAGATAATTCATAAATGTTATATTTACATAGCACTTCTTACAACTGACGAAGGGCTCTTAGAAACCCAATTTCACAGAATTGTCTCAGTTATGGTGTGGGGTTAAGTATGTTAGATTATATCAGATTATCTTTCAGAAAATATTCACTCTTTACATCACTGCATGTCATAGAAGGTACTTCCTCAATCCACAGATGCTAAATTTGTGACCAGTGGAATGTTAGCAAGCATAATGATATCAAATGCTTGAATATGCTTATATAGCCCTGCTTTTACCTTCACCATGAGAACATGTCCCAGAAAATAGTCTCAGACCCCAATAAACCATCAAGACTGGGGGCAATACCAGCAGGGCCAACTTCATGCTACAGACATGTTAGCATATAAATCAGAATAAAGAAGTATTCTTGTAAGCAATGGAAATACTGTGGATATTATGGGGGAAACCTAACTAGTACTCCTGATATTTTAAGTCCTACTTTTCAAGACATTAAAATATGACTCAAATAAAGTAAAGTAACATGCCCAGAGTTTCCAAGAAATTTAGTAGCAGAACTTAAGTTAGCTAAATGAAATGACATCTAGGATGCTATATGTGATATGCACTTGATCTGATGAGAGAGAAAAAATCTCCTCATCTGTTACTTGATAAATAGCATAAAGCCTGTTTTCCTTTTTGTCTTATCCATTCAAGATGAGTTCTAAACACCGATGGCTTTGAGAATGGATACTGACAGTCTCAGTCACAATACTAATGAGATATATTGGCTAACAGAAACTCTGAGGTTTATATTCTTTGTTGAGCCCGTTTAAATTAAATCTACCTCTGGCTGTATTTGCTCATTTGAATGGCTGTTAAGGTTTCCTTGATTGAAATGACTGCTCTGTTGAGTTGAATGAATGGCACTGCTAAAAAGTACTTGGTCAAATATTGATAGCTAATTAGATGGATTTTATCATAATAGTCAACTGCACTCACACACAGAAATGAGAGGCTATTAAAGATCCTGACAAGAAAATAAATTGAGCCCAAGAACCTTACTGTTTGATCAAAGATCATTTCTAAGTTTAGCACTCAAATAAGGAGATTTATTTTTACAAAATCAGTGAATGATAAAACCTAGGGTTTTTAAAGAAAAAAAACAGCATCAGTAAGTTTAGGTATATTATAGAATTTCTAGGATCCTTGCCCAATCAGCTTTGTAGAATCTTACAAGTTTTCAAGTTGGTAATACTGTCATTGTTTTTCTTTTAGGACCAGCTCGAGGAAGTTCTTCTCATGAATAATTAGACTAAGGACAAACAAATTGAGACTAAATGGGAAATTTTAAGGAATCTTGACACTATGGCAGATGAAAATGCCCATATTGGGTAAAATTTGAGACATAAGTGCAAATATAAAAAATTAAAGTAAAAAAGAAAATATATAAAATTAAAGTTAAGAACATGTCAAACAAGCTGAATGAGAGAGGGAGAAGAGAAGACTGAAGTATGTCATTGGTTTCAGTGAGATATTTTCATAGCATACTGAAAGATCAACCCAGAACTACTATTTTAAAATATCAGATTTGTGATGAGGATGTTCCAGGAGCAGGGATGCCAACAAACTGCAGAAAGGAAAAGGAGTTGGTGGATGCTAAGATTAATACCTTTGTAATCCCACACATTTTGAGTCATGGTAGCAAATAAATATAGCTTTGCCTCTACTTTTTCTACTATACTTGGAACTAAAAGTAATAGTGCCCATAAATGCACTAACACACCAAGACACTGAGATGGTCAGGTGGTTGCTGCTCCTTCCTTAGTGCTATGTGAATTATTCTTTGCAAAGGCAACACAGGACATTTGGCCACTTTGTCAAGTTCCCTTAAACATTCCTTTGCTTATGTTGTTTGATTTTCTATTGTGAGCTTTACTGCACACAAACTTTCTCCAAAGAATTATCAGATGGATGATAAAAATTACATTTAACAAAATAAGCAATAGTAATAACATTAACTACCATATGTTTAATATTTGCATGTTAACATTACTGTATGGTCAAAGAGAAAACAGCCCTTATTTCAAAGATTTTACAGTTTAATAGGAAAACTAACTGATTTTTAAAGCAGTTACTATGTGTCCACCATTCTTCTAAATATTATATTTATGATTCATAATATATTAACTGCTTAATGAGTTATCACCATTAGAGTTTTTATTTTTGAGACAGGTTCTCACTATGCAGCCCATGTAAATGCTGAACATACGTTAGCTAATATTATGGCCATTCCAGAAGATGAGGCAGAATGATTGTGTCATAAACTCTATTTCATAGTGCTACTTGTAATCTCACAAATGCTTTGATTATGTTTTCTGAGACCATCATGATCCAATATCTTCTTTAAACTGATTTTATATTTCATAAGAGAGTATCTTTTCTTTGTATACTCCTACTACTTGAAGATAATAATTCTTTTGCCTTCAATAGCCTATTTTTATTTTGCATTATTCAGAGCATACTGACCACATGAGCAGTTCATCTACTTCAACATACTAATCCTAATGGTTATTAAATTTATAAAATACTCTACAAAAGAGATAGAAAATTATAGTCCATGAGACAAGTTCAACATTTAGCCTGCTTTTATAAGTATTAGTTCTTGGAACACAGACATGTATAGTTATGTACACACTATTTGTGACCCTTTTTGAAGTACAATAGCAGAACTGAGTAACTGCATGTGATGGTTAGGTTTTTGTTGTCAACTTGATCTTTTTAATTATCTTGGGTGGGTCTCTGAGGATTTTCACAGGAAGTCTCATAGGGGGCAGGATGTAAAGAAGTTCAAACAAGCTAGAACTAAACATCCTTTCCTTGGGCAGTGCAGGAAGGAAATTCCAGAGACTCAGGAAGCCATGAAGTCTGGGGAAGGGTTGCAAGACCCCACCCTAAGGCTATATAAAGGGGAAGAAATTCTCTCCTGGCCTCCCTGCTTGTTGGCTGCTGGTGCTTGATGGTGACTTGCACTCACATCCTGCTCTCCTACCCTTCCTGGACATCAGAACCCAGTTTCCTCGGCCTCACATCATGAACTGAAGAGCAGACACTCCCAAGGGAGCCATCAGGCCTTCTGGGCTGGATTGGGACTGCTGAGACCTCCAGCCACATGGACTGAACAGCTACTGGTTTCTTCACCTGTGGGCCTGCAGACTGCTATTGTTGGATTGTCATAAGCTACCCAAATAAATTCCCTTTTACTACAATCCATTCTGTCAACTCTGTTTCCTCTAGAGA
>PVHP010036434.1:0-17458 GCA_004024765.1 Zapus hudsonius | reverse complement strand
CGCTGAATCTCAGTTTTCTTAGTAAATGAGAATTCACAAGCATTCGTGAAGACCACAGGAACGTTCATGTTTCTCCAATCCTCATTGTGGAACACACTGTCACTTCCAACTGTGCTCTATTGGTCAAAAGCAAGTTATATGGCCATGTCCAGTGGCAAGAGTCTCCTTACAGATGGCCATGGCAGCAGCGACAGAGAGGCAGGAACAAACATAAAAGGGACAAAAGAATTAGCTGAGAACTGAACGCATATCATGTGGAAAACAGTGTAGTGAGCAACAAACTTGTGTTGCACTGTGCTTAAGTGCTCTCAAACAAGAGCCTGGTGCCCTGGGAGCTTGTCGGAAACAAGGCAGTGTCCGGGGGGGAGCACTGCAACCACCATCTGCAGGAGCTGAGGAGTGGGCACATACACAAAGATAGCAAAACACCTTTCTGCTTGTCACACTGAAGTTCCCTTAGCCACGGAGCAGACAGGAGGCCAGGGTCCTTTGCGAGACTCCCTGGGTTTGTCTCAGCCCTGATTTGCACTGACAAGGAATCTAGTCGCTAACTCAAGCTGCTTTAAGTTTAGAGATTTCACCACTTATATATCTTTTTCTCTGGTCATTTCTTCCCTTTTGGCTACTGCATGCATATGCATATATGCAAAGATATCAGATAGAGCACTTCTCATTAAAATATCTGATAAATAAGCCAGACAGGGGGGCCTCACACCTTTAATTCCCACACTTGGGAGGCTGAAGAACCCTACCTCAGCCTGAACTACAGAGTGAGTTTCAGGTCAGCTTAAGCTAGAGTGAGACCTCCCCCCACCAAAAAACAAAACAAACAAATAAACAAACCCCTGCTATATAAATGAGCAGATGAATTGAAAGAAAGAGTGACTTCAAATCCCTGCAGGGACCAGAGCATGGAGCTTGCCAGTCTGATCCTCTCCTAGAGCCAGAAGTCCTCATCTGAGATTCCTTCCCTTGTTCTGTGGTTTAGTCCTCATCCTCACCTTCCTATCTGTTCCAAAGACAGAGCTGAAAACTATTGACTATTTCACTAAGCTCTTTCACATTCTTTTTTTTCTTAAATATATATTTATTGTCCATAATGAGTTACATTATTCAGTGGGCAAACAATGAGTTGTTATCCTCAATTCCCCAATGTCCCCCTCCCCATCCCCAATCAGCTGGATATCCTCCTCCGTGTACCATCTGGATCAGTCCTTGTGGCAGGGGACCCTGGATAACCTAGTACTCAGCCTGGTCCTCCTGGCCCAAGTGTGTTGTTGCTGAAGGGTGCCATGCCTCTGGATAGTCTCCCCCACCACGGCTCTCACAATCTTTCTGCCCCCTCTTCCGCATAGTTCCCTGAGTCGTGGTGGATGAGTATTAAGGCTGCTTTAATGTTGTGAGTTTAGGGGTCTTTGTGTCGAAGATTATTGGTTTCTGTCTCACTGGCTTATCCTGTGTAGATTGAATGTCTGTGGCTGTGGGTCCCTTGTTCCTCCCGTCCTTCTCTGCGGGGTTCCATATGGATCCTCCACGGTATGACTGTGGTGGCTCCTCTCTTGCCAGAATCTCAGGTATCGGCCTACGGTCGGTTGGTAGGGTTAGACACATTCTTATTTACAACTGAAATGAGTAAATTGACTTTCAGGGAACATTTATTTTTCTGGGCAATAACATTTACTAAATTTTAACTTCATAAGTCCAGAGGTTCGGGGGTTCATCGCATGTCTCTGCTGGAGAGGGGTCACTGGAGAGGTGGTCTCCTTACCCACTTCTCAGGTCAGAATAGGGACATTCTTTTCAATGTTGCCATAGACCTCAAGAATTCTTGAGCACTCACCATTGGCTTTGATTTTGTTGTTTTAATTAATTTTCACTTTAGCATATGTATCATGTGACTAAAGTCTAATCTCTATACCAATTTCTAAAACATTTCCAGTTTAGGAGATAAATATCAAGAGCTAATTTCATGGGATTGCTTTAACATCAGCTGGGTGGCTAGTACTGATCACGATGCCTGACCTACACTTTGTGGTCTCCATAGATCTCCCTTCTCTTCCAGCCAGGCCGAGCCAGGCCTGGGCTCAAGGGCACAGACTGCTCCTATACTGGAAATGAACAAAGTAAGGGAAAAGGTAGGAACCAGAGGGAGCAGTGACAACCAGGCTGGGAAGATGGGCCAGAAAAAGTGCTTAGTGCAAGTGGGAGGTCCAGAACTCAGGTGTTCAGGACTCACGTAAATGGAGGTGGGCATGGCCACCCACATGTAATCCCTGCATTGCGTTCAGGAGGTGGAAATGGGAAATCCTTGGAGCAAACTTGCTAGCTAGAGTGAGCAAATCAGTGAGTTCTGAGCTCAAATGATAGAGCTTGCCTCAGAAAATAAGAAGATTAATGAAGGAAGAGACCCAACATCAACTTCTGGTCCCCACCTGTATGTACATGTGTGTGTGCTTGTACACAGGCACACACACAGACATACACACACACAATGCATGCATACATACATACATACATACATATTTGTTAGGCAATTCAATGGATAGAAGAGTGACATTTTTCATAAACTAAAACATAATTGTGTCCCTTCATGTGTCAATATCACAGAGATGGTTTGATGGTAGCCCTCATCATAACACTCTCTTGTGGAATGTACTGGAAAGACTTGAGTTTCAATCCTACCCTTCCACATGTACCTATGAACTTCAGCAAGTTACTTACCTGAAATGTAGAAAGCACCCCAGAGGATGGGGCAAGAGCACTTCCCTCAGTGGAGAGCCCATAGTATGTGCTCAAGAAATGCTAGTTAACTTCTTCCTCTCCTCCTCCCCCTCTCTCCTTCACTTCTCTTTCTTTCTCGTTCTTCCTCATAAGTGAAATGGGAATAACTGAAGTGCCCTTACCTGTAGACTTCTTGTTAGGATTCCGTGGAAAGTGGACTGATTTCTCACACACAGAAGTACTTCATTGGTTTATTGTTAATTTCTTTCCATGTGATACTTCCTTGATGAACAGAGACTAGACAGGAAGCCACTCTATATAAAAATCTTTTCCAACTTGGATCCAGAGCAAAAAAAAAAGGCAAATAAAAGAAAATAAATAGTTCTTGTACGTTAACTGGTATTTTCTTTTAGGGCATTTAGTTTTTTTGGTTGGTTTTCTGAGGCATTTCAAGCTTGGTCAACTTAACCTTTAAATATTTAAATAAACTTTGATGGAAATAATGAAAAACATTTTTAACTGTACTGGCAAGATTCCATTTTCAATGGAAACTGATATCCTAGGCCCAGAGTCTGGGTTCACTTTTTTTAATGTAGTGCTTGAAACTCAAATAGGATGAAACACAAGTGAACAACATAAGTGAAGCCTGGCAAGTTCACATACAACGAGAAAGACGGAGTCGCAGTCATTGGCTGCGCATTCTGTAGTGGGCTTTGTGTGGCTGACAGCTGGCATGGCCGTGTGCACCCACTGCTGCACTGGCCAGGGTAGACAGAAGAGCCAGGGCTTCCTTTGGGGGGCCCTTGGGTCTAATTGTTACAGGCTGTGTGCTTTTGAACAGATAATCCAAGCTTTTTTTTTCCCTAAAAATATCAAAAGTCACACAGGGCCCAAATGAAACCTATGAGAAAGTGACGAGATAAACAGGAGACCAATCACCATAACAAGTCTGATAACCCTTGGAAGGTCAATGGAATTAGACACCAACGATACCCAACACAACCCAAAGCAGAAGTCCAGAGACACTTAAGATCTCAATAATAAACCAGACTCAAAACTCACCCATTATGACTCAGGAAACAGAGCAGAAGAGGGAGTGGAAAGATGGTAAAACCATGGTGGAGAAGAATATCCAGAGACATGGCCCCCCTCAGCAATAACACACAAGGAGGAAGGAAAAAAAAAAGAAAAACTGGTTACCTCTGGCGTAGTTCATACCCCCTATCCTATGGACAGATCCAGTATGCACACAGAGGAAGGACCCCAGTGGGTAGGCGACAGAGAGGAAGGAAACAGGGACACTTTCACAAGATTTGCTCATGCAATGTATATACTTATTCATAATAAAGATATTTTTAAAAAGTCAGGTTTCTATGTAAAGATTAAGTAGTGTGAATATAAGAAAGCCCACTACAAATTGTAAGGTGGCTTATCCTCAAGAGGCCCATTTTTCATAATTTTATTAACAGGTTGCAAATACTCATACTGTCTTATTGAAATTTTGGGATAAACTTAAGAAAGAATGATGTTATTTTCCATTTGGTAGTCAAGGGAATTTATTTTGATTCTTAAGTATATTGCTTAAGGTAACCAAAGAATGGCTATTCAGACATGAGCTTCAAATACACTGCTCACATCCCACAGGAGGGGATATGTGGGTACTGGAGAATCGAACCCAGGCTTCCAGACTTTGCAAGCACACACCTTTAACCACTGAGCCACCGCTCCAGACCCAGTCTTCTCTTATTTTCACCATATCACCTCTCTACAAGCAGGCACTTCCTTATGACTAGAACAGAGTCTAGCATATAGAAAACACTAAAAACAACCCATGAGAGAATATATATGCTTTCTTTACTCATAAGTGTTATCAAAATAAAATCACCAGAGAAATATTTATTAAACATACTTTGTTTGTCAAATGGTACCAAAATAACTAAATATATATTTTCTCATAGACCTACAGATTGTCTGTATACCCCATCTCATTTGAGACCCACACAGTATGGTCTGTGTATCAGATCTAGTTTGCGATGCATGTTGTTATAAACCAACATCCATAGCACAATGTTATCACCACACACATTTGGTCATAGACTCTCTATGGCTGCTTGAAAGAATTCGGTGTCCAAATTTGTTCTCAGTCTCTACAGAACTTTCCTAAGCTTTAGGGCAGCCACAGGGTAAATTTGAAGGGCTCCAGCAACCCCCCAGGAAAACAGACACATAAGCATAAGGGCAAAAGAGCAAGTAAATAAAGCATCCACTCCACTTGCCCTCCTTTGAGAATGCCTCTCTGGCTGCATGAGCAGAGCTTTGCCTTCTCTGAATCCTCTCGTGCTTGTCTGGCAGACACTGGTAGGTAAGATGCAGAGCTGGGCTCAAAGCCTATCCCTGCCTTGTTGCTCAGCTACTGAGGTTTGGGGAACCAGACAGAATATACACTCTGTCTTCTTTCTCTGTTGTGTTTTGCTTCTGCTTTAGGAATTAATGTCAAGTCCTGTGAGGCTGAGTCTCAAAGGCATCTGGATCCCATTCAAGCTATTAGAGTGTCTGAAGAGCCTGCACTGAATCAGGAAATAGTAATAATCCTTAGTTTATTTATAATGTGAAGCAAACAACAGCCATGCTTAAAATTGTTACTGAATTTTGCTCTCGTATGCTGTTTAAAAAATATTTATAGGGCTGGAGAGATGGCTCAGCTGTTAAGCAAAACCTAATGACCTGAGTTTGCCTGCAAAGCATAATGACCTGAGTTTCCCCAGTACCCATGTAGAGCCAGATGCATGCATCCATTTGCAGTGGCTGGAGGCCCTGGTGTGTCCATTCTCTCTGTCTCTCTTCTCTCTCTGCTTACAACTAAATAATAAAAATATGCATATGCAAAAGTTCTCCATGGTTGACCAACTCATTGTGCTGATGTCTATTTTTAAAAGCTTTCACGTCTTTTTTGCTTTCATTATCAAAATTAAATGGAAAATAACTTAAGCAGAGGATTGTCAAGATAGGCATATTGTATGGCTCCTTCCTCAGAATTCCTCAAAATAATCAAACTTTTTTCTGTAATTAGTTTGTTCCCTCCAGACTCGTCTTTTCCCCACAGTGCATGTGAGCTTCTTCCCTGGTCCTGAATTACATCTTGTTTCATCCTCATCCAAATCCAGGTTCAGAGGTTGTTGGAAGTCCATTGCTAACCTGACCATCCTTTTCACTTGACATCTCAGCAGTGATCCAAATAAGCTTTTTGATCCTGACCCTTGTGTTGGGCAAGATTTGTGACACTAAACTTGATGAAGGAGGGTCCTAGTGACCATGTATCTCCCCATCTGAGTCACAATTTCCTCCTGGTGTCCAGAACAAGGGAGAAGAGAGACCCTGTAGACAGCAAGTCTCTGCCTGTATTCATCGTCATATCTGTTCTGGAGGTGTGATAAGTGCAAACAATTTTTGATGTTGTTGTTAGATAGATGTCTCAGGAGTACCTGATATGTTGATGTGGGCGCGAATGAAAAGAAGTGAAGAGTGACTCAGTGCACCTGAACTCGGCCCTGGGTGGGATCTTTTGATGGTTGCTTTAGGGCGCTAAATTCTAAACAGCCTGAAATAGCGACTGCTTGGTCCTCCATGACAGAACACATTAGTCCTGTTGTTTATTTTGTAATGTTCAAGCTAGAAGCTATTCAAAGCAGTTTCCCATTCAGTTGATTCCAGGTCATGTTCAGAATGTGACTCATGGCCTTCTCCATTGTTAGTTGTTATACCTCTTCCCATTAAATCGAGATTCGCACAGGGCATGGCAGACCACAAGTGCTGCAATTACATTGCACTGTTGCTTACAAGCTGATGAGGAATGTGGAAACTGTGCTTAGGGAGGTACTTGTCTTAGTACTCTCCATCCCAGGGATGCCGACATGAGACAAAGTCCAGTTAAGTTTACCAGGTAGAGAAGTGGGGTGGGAACAAGGCAGAAATAGCTTTCCTTGTTTAGGACTTCCTTGCGTGATAACACACATACATGTACACATGCACACATACACAGTCACACATATATACTCGTGTACATATGCATGCACATATTCACATCCACATTTATACCTACATGCAGACACATATACGCATACATGTATACACATACACAGACACACCATCACATAGACACACAGACACACACCCTTTTACTTAGATGAGTCTCTGAGAGCTCTGGGATGAGGACTCTTTTATAGCAGAGAAGTCTATACCAGGAAAGTTTTTCATAGGCTGCCACTACAGTGTGTGTGTGTGTGTGTGTGTGTGTGTGTGTGTGTGTGTGTGTGTAGAGGGATCTCAGGCTTAGAGGGCCAGTGGACTCCAAACCTTCCTTCTCTTTTGTGTTTGTTCCACTTTTATCTCAACTGGGTGTGGTACAATTTTGGGATGGTAATCTTACTTTCAATTTGACTCAATTGAGAAATGTTTTAAGGAATGAGTAAGGTGTACCTCTGGTAGGTGTACAGTAGAATTTCCAGAAAGAATTTGATCATAAAGACTCTGAACTATAGAATGGGTTGATGGCTTCATTACATGATGTGAGATGGTGGAAGGTAAGAATAAGTGGTTCTTGGATATATGTTCTTGACTGTATTTTGTCTGGCCTCTGCCATATCTCCTTGTTGTCTCCTGAAACTTTTCCTTTAGGGTGATGTGAACATCACATGTCTTCACCCTAGATAGGGCTCAGATGGCAGACCGAAGTATGATTCACCAATACCAGTTTGGTGAACTAATGAGTTTATTTGGATTTCTTTTTTTAAATAGATATATATTTTTTATTTATTTCAGAGAGAGAAGAGAGAGAGAGAGAGAGAGAGAGAGAGAGAGAGAGAGAGAGAGAGAGAGAGAGAGAAGAGGTGGCCAGGGCCTCTAGGCACTGCAAATGAACCTCAGATACACGCACCACTTTGTGCATCTGGCTTTATGTGGACACTGCAGAATCGAACTCAGGTCATTAGGTTTTGCAGATGAATGCCTTAACTGCTGAGCCATCTCTCCAGCCCTTATTTGGGTTTCTTACAAAGCAGGGTGAGGGATTGCTTAGAGAAACATGGACCTCCCAAAGCATCCACACCACTGAGAAGTCTCCTCCTTTCCCGGATGATGATTTCCTCACATAGGGAATGAGAGAAGCCAAGAGACTCCAGAGCCAAGAGCTTACAAAAGGGGCCAAGGGCTAAGAGGCTTACCTGCTTGTTCCAGGCCCATTTATAGGAATCAAAGACCCAAGTAGAATGAGCCTCCTGTCTCCAAGCTTTGGTGTCACAGCTGAAGTACAAGAGCCAAGTGAAAAGCAGGGGAGCCAGATGAATGAACAGATGATGGATGGATGGATGACAGGACAGCAGGTCCAGACAGGCAAACAGGCAGACACCCACTGAGTAGGCAGCATCCACAGAGCAAGGGAGTCAAGCTGAAGTGCCGGGAAGAGTTGTGGAGTTTCTTGATGCACACATGGGGTGGTTACATCACAGGTTAGTGAGGCCATCACCTTAACAGTGCTGGGTGCTCATTTATTTAAAGAAGTTCAACCCGTTCCTTGGGAATAGACTTTGAGAGAGCTTTGCCTGATAGGATTTTCCCGATATGCCTATATCCTCCTACAAACCCAACTAATCCTCATCAATTTATAGTGTGGTGCCATTTCTACCCCCAGGAAAAAAATCATTAATGATTTCTGCACCATTTGGGTGATGCCAGAAAGACTTTGCCATTCATGTGTCCACCCAGAAGCATTAATCCTCCACCTCAAAATGGAATCCCTCGAGGCAAGGCACAGTCTGAAAGCCACTGTTTTATATAATATATGGAGTAATGCAGAGCACAGAGCAGTCCAGTTGATGTGTGAAGTTAACCGTAGATGGGCTGGCTCTCCTCCAATGTAGAGGAAGGTGAGGTCGAGGAAGGTTGAGATACAGGCCGAGATGTGTCTGAGTCTGTGTTTATTTCCTCCCTCAATGTTGCTAAAGCCTTCCTGTTGGGAAGTTCACATCCTGGCATAAGGATGCAAACCTCTTCTTGAGGACAGAGTGGGCTCAGAAGACAGCTCCTGAACATGACGTCCAAAAGGCCACTTCATCATATTTCATTCAGGGAAAAGCCTGCTCTCTGCTACCCCAGAGATAAATGCATTGTTAAGCCATTCATAAGAAACACACTCCAAACCCTTGTGTAATTTATTTACATTAGGTCTATTGTGCTGGCTCAGTCCTAGCTGGAAGTTCTGCATGGGCCATGTTGGTCGGTTACCCCTTGTTTACATCTATGGCTTGGTGTCTAACATACTTCAGGCCTTTGCATTTTCCTCACACAGTGTGGTATCAAGTGCACTAGTGAGAAAGGACGCTCACTCTATCGTCTCATCCATTCACAGTCACACACAGCTGCTTCTCAGAGGAGGCTTTAACACCAAGGACAAAAATGTCTTCTTTGTGGCCACAGGAATGTATCATTGAGGAGGCAGTGACAATAAGGCTTTAGACACATGGGCTACTTGAGTTTTATTCAGAATCAGTCTGGTGTCTTACATTGTTTTCTTAGACCTATTTCTAATTCCTTCTTCAGCTGAAGGAACAATTTCATGGTCTAACTGCCTCATTTTTCTCATTTATTACAAAATTTTCCTCAGTCCTTCCTTGGATGCACTATGGAGATGAATGCACAATACAAGGGTGTTAACCTTTCATAAGCCTATGTGGATATAGATCACATACAGCTATAAAACTTTTGTTGTTATTAAGAAAAATCTCAGGCTGGAGAGATGGCTCAGCAGTTAAGGCACTTGCCTCCAGTGCCTAAGGCCCTGGGTTCAGTTCCCCAGGACCCACATAAACCAGACCCACAAGCTGGTGGCCCTGGTGCATTCTCAGTCTCTCTCTCTCTCTCTCTCTCTCTCTCTCTCTCTCTCTCTCTCTCTCTCTCTCTCTCTCTCATCTCTGCTTGAAAATGAATAAATAAAATATTTTTTAAAAAAGGCATGCATCACCACGCCCCCTCCAAAAAATAAAAATCTCATAATACCATCACTCAGTAACAAAAGAATGTATTATTTTCTTTTCAGTTATGGACATTCTATAAGCAGTTCATGTTCATTATGAAAGACATAGATAAATCATATGAAAGAAAATGTTCACTATTTCACCTTCCAGATATTATAATTAGTAATACTGTAATATAAATTCTTCCTGTTGCCTTTACCATGTATGTATATACATGCACACTGTGTTTCTGTGTGCAAACCAGAAAATAGAATCATGCAATATAATTTTAAAACTCACTGTTTACCTACATAATAGTCTATTGTGAATATTTTTATTTCAAAAAAATCTATCTTTTAAGTAGCTGAATTAACATTCATTGTATTGTTATACCATAATTCATTCAAATATTTTTTGGAACTTTAAAAAATTCTTTCTTTCTTTATTTTATTTATTGATTTGCAAGCCGAGAGGGATAGAGAGAGACCGAGGGAATGGGTGTGCCAGGGCCTCCAGCTACTCTAAACAGACTACAGATACATGTGCCACTTTGTGCATCTGGCTTTATGTGGGAACTGAGAAATCGAACTCAGGTCATTAGACTTTGTAGGCAAGCACCTTAACCAACTGAGCCATCTCTCCAACACTAGAAAACATTTTTAAATGAAAACTCAGGAAGCTGTATTTGAAACAAAGAAACCATTGATATTGTATCTGAAACATCCAACAGTTATAACTATAGATAAAACATATTAATAGGTATTTTCTTAATAAATCTAAACTAATTTTTAAGCACTTAGAAACTGTGTTTGTTAAAAGATATTTACTTAAAGCAACAAAGCTAGATAAAGTCCTAGAATCTCTGTTTTAAAAATATTTTTGGTTATTCTGTATGCCCCTTAAAAGCCCCTATTTGTATTTATTATTTATTTGAAAGAAAGAAAGCATGCCCATGCCAGGGCCTCCTGCCACTGCAAATGAACTCCAGATACATGAACCACCTAGGCCACCAGGCTTTATAAGCAAGTGCCTTAAATGACTGATCAGATCATCTCTTCAGCCCCCAAAGCTCCTATTTCTTAGAAAAATAAATTAACTCCTTGGTGTAGTAGCACCTTCATAAACAATTGCCCTCCTCTGAGGGGTGATCTTCTGCACTACTATTCCTAGGTTCCAAAGACGGATTATCCTAACAGTTTTACTTTATATGACCATTTGCTTGTAAACCAACTGGACATTATCTGAATGTTATAAAAACATAAGCATATGTAGACTATATCTATATATCTATAAACTATAGATGAAATAAAAAGCAAATATCTTGGAGGTTTTACTTAGATCTCACATTGTTAGTTTTAAATTAGACTTTTGATCTGGCTGCTTTTTATAGTGATAACAAAGACAATATTAAACTTGTACCATAAAGACATTATTTAATAGAAATAATACAGAAAGCTGAGATCTTAGACATGAAGCCATTAAAAGGACCACATTTTAAAGTTTAAATTGGACAAGATAAAAAAACTTTAAAAAATATTTGAAAGAAGCTATCACAGATAGACAGGCAATGATCATTATATCTCAATATCACAACTATAAATTAAAGTTTATTGTAAAAATATAAGGTTAGTTGTTATTTTTAAGACCTTTTTTAATTTCATGCAGATGCTCTGTGTTGCTTCTTTTTAAGATTGTATTTCTGGCAATTTTCATTGTAAAAAGGCAATTTAATATAAAGATTTTGCATGTTCAAAGTATGTGGGTGTGATGTGTGTGGTGTGTGTGATTATGTGGTGCATAAATGTGTATGTGATGTTTGTGTGGTTAATGGATGTGTACTGGTGTGTGGTGTGTGGATGTGTATGTTGTGTATGGTATGTATGGATGTGGGTGTGATGTGTGTGGTACATGTGTTTGTGTGGTGTATGGATGGGTACGTGATGTGTGGTGTGTGTGTGTACTTGTGTGGTGTGTGGATGTGCATGTGATGTGGGTGGATGTGTATGAAAGTGTATTGATGTGTGTACATGTGCATAGTATGTGGGTGTGATGGGCATGCTGTGTGTGTTTGTGTGGTGTATGGATATGTGATGTGTGTATGGATGTGGGTATGATATGTGTGGTGTGTATTTGTGTGGTGTATGGATGTGTAGATGTGTGCATTTTCATGGTGTATGGATGTGTTTGTGATTGGTGTGTGTGTGTATGTGGTGTATGTATGTGTAGAGGATCATGTGTGTGGTGTTTGTTTGTGTGATATATGGATATCTATGTGATGTGTGTGTTTGTGTGGTGTATGGATGTATCATTAATGTGTGTTTATGTGGTATTTGATATCTATGCGATGTGTGTGTTTGCACGATGTATGGATATGTATGTGGTGTGTATTTGTGCAGTGTATGGATGTGTATGTGATGTGTGTTTGCATGATGTGTGGGTATCTATGCAATGTGTGTGTTTGTGTATTGTGTGGATGTGTATGTGCTGAGACAGCACCCTGCATCTTATTACAAAAAAATCTAGTTGTGAAATCATATTAAAATTAATGGTTCTTCTTGGGGGCCACTTTTCTCTATCTTCCAGTTTATATTTAAGACAGGCACAAGTGTAGAAAAATATCAGGCATTTCCCTTAAAGGTCATTGGATTAAAGAGATCCTGATGGATAAGGATACAGCCTAAGACAAAAGACAACATATAGAAAAGTCTCCCTTGTTTTCTTCTCCTGAGTATCCTCTGGAGATCCCCTTTCCTTCATCTCCAAGTCAGCAACCACAAAGAAAATGAGACGCGTTTGGACTACGTGCTCTCACCAGTGTGCTCTGGGGTCTCTGTATCCTGTACCCCAGATTAGTGCTGACAAGAGAAGGTCAAACCTGACTACTGCTTTCGTCATTGTGAATCCACATAACCTTAGCACCCAGTGATATAGAGGACATCTTCCTGCATGCTTCCTGCTTTAGCTTAGCCTGCCTGTGCAAGACTCATTGGTACCCCTTCTCGCAGTCATCTAGTAATTGATCTGAAAGGGGTTGCTCCATCCTGGACACCAGAGGTTTCTAGCATGCTTTGGATTTGTGCCTATGACATGTTAGACCCACACACTCAGCTGCTAAAAATGTTCCAACCACTAATGCAGTACTGAGAAAAAGTTCTCTGGAGTAAATATTGAGCCACATCCATCAGGGGAGTCAAACAATTTCTCATAACTACATGAGGCAGGCTAGTTAATTTCCCTCTCCTATCACACACCGTGGACTACAGAGGTCAGAGGTTTCAGAAACATCAAGGTCACACTGAAAGAAAACACAAGAGAACAAGTCTATCAACTGGGTTTGGGACTGTGGAGTCCAAGACCCTGCCTAAGGAAGGGAAGTCATCTTGAAGGGGGGACTGGGCACAGCGGGTGAACACCTGGGGCTTCACCACTGCACTTCCCCCAGAGTTCATGTCTCAAAATGCCAAAAAATTGGACAATTTTGACAGAGAGAATTTTCTTCCTACACATGTTTATTCTAGATTGGAGTCAGTTCAGAGGATTTGGGAAAGAGACAGGGGAAGCAGCCCAACCACCACATCCAGCCACCAGTGTGGGGAGAACAGATGGGAGAGGTTTTAACAAAATCTATGCTACACAGCTAAACAAGCAGAAAAAGAAAAGATCATGAGAAGAAAAGGTTCATGTGGAAGAGAAATCCAGCCCCACATCACAGTGGTCCCTAGAGAGTCAGAATTCCTTCTAGGACACCATGTAAAAGAAGAGGCAGAAATATCTGTTCAGTGAGTGTTTCCTGCCCTAGGTGGGCAGGGAGACAGGTGGTTAGTCCATACCTGACCAATCAGTTTAGCACCTAGGTTTGAGCTCTAGCTAGACACCTCCCACTCAAGGGGAGGGCGTCTATGGAGCTTGCCTGAATCTGTCACAATCTGACTCAGTTTTGAGGTTTCTTGAACATGACAGGTATTCTGACCACTGGATTCACAAGAGATTAGAGCTGGTGTTGCAGAGGAAAAAAGCAGGAGGAATGTGGGAGCCCAGAGGCAATTAGTCCCAGCAATACTGCCGTACCTGAGTCACGGTACCGTTATGTCAGGCTCAGGGTTCACAACAGAGGTCTGAGACAGCTTCTTGTGATATAGAAGTTTGGAGTTAAGGAGGGTCCCCTAAATTTATGAACCCCAATTTTGGGTCCTGTCCCATTTTTAACAAATAATTAATAAAAATGGACTCAAGAAGGATAAATTATGACTTATTAAGTTTACTTAAGGAGGAATCACCAATTGCGGGGTTTGCTTAAGGGAAACTGGAATCCAGGAACAACTCTATCATGGAGTCACAAGCACATGGAAAGTAGGAAACACTTGTGTGGAAAACACAGCTCAGTCCCTGAGTTTCATTTAAGAGAAATGGCAGACCATAAACACATGGAAGATAGGTGCTTATGTAGGAAGATGTAGAAGAGACATTCACAGCATCCACCCTGAACATCCCCATGGAAGAAGGTTAAGAGAACACATGGTGTGGCTTAAGAATAGCAAAGGGAAAATGACAACGCAGAGCCCAAGAAGTTCAGATGAGAAATGAGTAGTAAAGAGAGTTACACCCATACTTACCCTGAATTGAGAGAATTCACACAGTTAATGGGCCCAGAGAGTAGAAGAAGCACCCACGTGGTAAACCTAGAGTGTAAGAAATAGACACATGGTCCATTCAGAGACCAGAGGAAAATATACATGCAGTCGAAGTGAGAGGTTTCCCCCAGGTATAAAGCAGAGGCAAGAAGAAAAAAACCCAGGCCAAGAAACAGTGTTCTGCTCCCTGCCCCCCCCCCACCAGCAAGGCTGAATTTGGTGTGTGTGTGGGGGGGAGCAAGACTCACATGCACCTAATGATCACATGGCAGAGAGAGGAGAAGCAAATAGGGGGAAAAGAATATGGATGAGCCTTTATAGTCAATTGAAAATGGATTATTACATCAGATTTAGGTATGTAAAGGGTATACCCAATTGGTTTTTAGATTTAAGGGGCAGAACTTGAAAGCCAACCATCTAGGAAATATGCTAGACTGTGGTCACCAGGGGGCACTGCAGCTGTGGTGAATGAGTCTCCATCAGATAGGAGTTCCAGTCCTGCCAAGGAGGTTGGCATTTTTGTTGTTGCTGTTGTTTGTTTGTTTGTTTGTTTGTTTCCTCTTTGGTCTTCTGTCCCTACCTGAAACTGATGAAAACAAACTGATTTATCCTGAATCCCCTACACTTGGGCCCAGGTTTTATTCAGTGCCAGGCAAGAGAGTGGAGGAGACTCTAAACCACCTAGAAGAAGGAAAGAGTGGTTTAAAAGCCCTTTGGGGGAGAGGAAGGAAAAGGGGCAGAACTAAATTGTGCTTCATGGGGTGTAGGGAGGAGGAGTGACTGGGGCCTCACAGATCAGATACGGAAAGCTCAGTCACTTGTCTTAATAGGAGATAGGGATTCTAAGGTGTTGAACATGATGGGAGGGGCTAAGGAAGCCCACTGTCTTTCAAATCTCAAGTCCCATAACTCTGGCCTCCTTGGAGCATAGTCAGAGGAAAAACAATGTCTTTCCAGCCTCTACTGGTTAACTTTAGATAGAGATGAAATCCAAGGTCTCACTTCTCCAGAAGAATTCAACAGGGAGTCCAGCCAGCCTTGCTACCCCAGGCTCCTTGGTAAACAGCACAAAACGAAAAATCCCAATCAGCCTTTCATAGGGTGTGAGGCCCTGCTAAGAGACATGGAGGATATAGGGTTTTGCTGAGACCATCTCCTTCTGTTAAAGGAAGTCGAGGCGAGCCTGGGACCCCAGATTATCTACACATATCCTGGACCCTCCAGCTCTCCAGGCCACAGCTGAGCCCTGAGATAAGCAGGCAATTCAAGGCCTAAACTCACTCCAGCTGTAATAACAAACCTAAACAATAAGGTTACAGTTCCCCTGTAGCCACCACCATTGTATACATGTCTAGAGTCACGTAGCCCCCTCAACTTATCTATGCAAATTAGGCATCCACAAGTTACTGGCCCCTGCCAATCCACTCATGAGACGTCCACAGACTACCCTGCCCCTACCAATCCCCTTGCTGCCTATGCCCCTACCTCTGCCTTTTCCTCTATATAAACAACTTTTTTCTATACAATAAATGATCAGCCCACTGTGACTGAATCCCCAGAGTCATTTCTCTTGTCGGCTCACAGCTATTTCAAGGCTCTGTTCACCCAGCTCCGTGGACAAACAGGGAGTTGATGAGCGTTGCAACTCCCCAAGTAAGCCACCGACCTACAATAGGGCTTACAATATCGTATGAAAGACAGTAGCCACTTCCTCTTGATCATAGGACAAAGTCTTCAGGTTCTGAGTTGAGATGGAGGCCACCCCTCAGCTAAAGACATGCTAAGGAGGTCTAGGAAATAACTCTGCCCTTAAGGGACAATGTACCATGCCTCCCAGAAGGTCCTCCCTGTGGCAGTTGCTCACAGCTGCTCACTGCCTGCCTCTCTGAGCTCTCACTTAGCATAATTTTTCTTTTCTTTTTCTTCTTTGGATACCAAAATTCTAAGCATGCTTGCTCTAACAATTGGGTTTCACCTTTTACTCAGTAAATCTCTCTATCATGTCATGTCCTGTGCTTTTGTGGTCGAGAGACAAAGAACTCCACATCATGAAAACTTACATTTTCAATTCTCTAAGCAGACAGTTTAGAACACGGAAGAGTTTCCTTTCTGACTTGTTATTACTTATCTGACCTCTGGTGAGTCTTGGAAGTTTCTTGAGCTACCTGAGTTGTATGAGTTTCTTGAGCTTCTTTGCCTTTCTCCTCAGTCAGAAAAAAAAAAAACATTTCTATATAAAAAAATGTGTCCCCTGTTCCTGACAAGCTGAGCAACCTAGCCTTGAGAAACTAGTCTGTGTAGCTTCTCTAAGTTCTGGGCATCCACATGCTTCTCTCCCTTTCTTTCCCTTCATTTTCCTCTCTCCTTTGGTTTCATTAAGACTGTCAGCTTTGCAGGAGCTTCAGTTAATAGCCTGCATCTGGTCTTTCTCCTTTGACTTCAGCAGTAGGTGATGAGTCTACACGTTTAGCACCATTCTCTTCCATGTGCGTTATAAGTGAGCATACACTTCTATTTCATTTTTTCTTGCTCACAGAATTGTCAGAGGAAGTACTTCTCTGGTTTTTCTTGCACAGGTGCTTGTTAGGAAGGAATTTCTTGAGCATGACATATGGCTTTAGTTCCCTAACAGAAGTGTTTCATCTCATTCTGGAAAAATCCAATTTGATGCTTGCTGATCAGAAGGAAGCCTCACCCATCTCTGCCAAGGACTGACCTTGCTTCTCTGCAGTAAAGTCCTTCATCACCTGACCTGATCCAGTGTCATTTGGCCTACTGCTGTTATTGCACTGTGATTACCTGAATTGGCGTTTCTGTCAGCCTTGATGTGATTTCTTCTCACGAGTATCCATTGCTGTCATTGAGGACTTCAAGGTGTTGCATTTCCACTGTCTCTTGTAGCTTTGTGCTAAATGGCAATGTTCACTTTAATGGAATCGAAGAACATAGTGAGAATGATGCTATTAAAAGATTTATCCTTAACTTCACTCTATACTCTACTGACCTTTTAATAGAAGGTCTTACTGATTAACCCGACAACAAGAATTTAGCCAGAAGGATATTGCCTCCAGACCCTACTACCATGTTAAGGTATTTTTT
>PVHP010036433.1:0-17926 GCA_004024765.1 Zapus hudsonius | reverse complement strand
CATGCCTCCGGACAGTCTCCCCCACCACGGCTCTCACAATCTTTCCGCCCCCTCTTCCGCTCAGTTCCCTGAGTCGTGGTGGGTGAGTAATAAGGCTGCTTTAATGTTGCGAGCTTAGAGGTCCTTGTGTCGAAAATCCTTGGTTCCTGTCTCAATTGCCTATCCTGTGTTGATTGAATGACTGTGGTTATAGGTCCCTATTTTCATTTTATCCATAGATCCTTCCTATGCAATGAAGGCATAGGACGTTCATCATTGCTGAAAGTTGCATTACACAATAAATAAATTCAAAGACAGTATTTGGTTTTCAAATTTTAGACTGAATTTTGGCACTCTGATGGAAAGACAAACTTGAGGTACAGAAGGAAGCTGGCCTTGCTGGCCTCTTATCTGAGCTATTCAGGTGGACTGCAATTTTAAGGCATGCCTGGACTTGAGTGAGTTCAAGGCCAGCCTGAGTAAGTTAGTGAGACTCCATCTCAACATAACAAAGTAAAAATAGGGCTGGGGTTATAGCTCAATGGTAGGGTGCTTCTCTAGTTGGCATGACTCACTCCTGGCTCAATCCTCCATCCTCAAAATGACCATAGGAGTGGCATTATTTGAGATATTGGATAAACAGGCAAACTTCCAATATGTATCAAAGAAAACTATAAAAGAAAATGAGAATATAATAGTTAGGAAAGCAATGAACATTAAATCCAAAAAGAAAATGAAAAGCCTTCTAGAAAAAATGTCATTTATCAATTTACCTCTAAATAAATCACTAATCAGTAGGATTCTTGAGGAGGAAAAGGTCATAGTGGCCCAGAATGCTCACCTTGTCCCTTTCTCTTAACCTCATTTGCCTGTTTATTTCATGCTTTATTAATACCAAAAACAACAAACATTTTGAAATTTTAGAGGGGATTACTTCCTGGAATCCCATGCTCAACATATTTATTTTCCCCAAATTCTGCAGGAGAGATAGTGAAACCAAGATAGAGAGTGAAGATAGCAATTGATTTTTCTCAAAGCAGCTGGGACACTGACTGACCAAGACGTGGGTCATTGCTGTTGTGAACAGCCTGCAGTTTAGACCTCTGTTGATTACTCAGCGGAGCACCTGATCCTAAAGTATCTCATTAAAAAACGTTTGAGCCAACAATTCTTTTTTTTTTTCTTGAATCTTATCCCATTTTCTTTTTTTATTAATTATTTTTTAATTGTCCATAATGAGTTACATTGTTTAGTGGGCAGACAATAAGTTGTTATCCCCCGTTCCCCAATGCCCCTCTTCCCCATCCCCCATCAGCTGGATATACTCCTCCTTGGTTAGTCTGGATCAGTCCTTGTGGCAGGGGACCACGGATAGCCTAGGAAGACAGCCCGGTTCTGCCGGCCTTAGAGTGTTAGTGTTGCTACTGAGGGGGGCCATGACTTTGGGTATTCTCCCCCACCAAGGCTCTCACAATCTTTCTGCCCCCCCCTTCCGCTCATTTCCCTGAGTTGTGGTGGGGGAGTATTAAGGCTGTTTTATTGTTTAGATCTTAGGGATCTCTGTACTTCTGGTTTATCCTTTGTTGGCTGATTGGCTGTGGCCCTGAGTCACTTGTTCATCTCATCATTCTCTGTGGGGTTCCATAAGGATCCTCCACGGTATGTCCGGGGTGTGAGCCAACAATTCTTAAATTTCAGTGTAACAATCTTTTACAGTGCTGCTTACCATGTACATGCTATTCTTGTGATACATTGATTCAGTAGGACTTAGATGAGGTCAGAAATCTGAATTGTTAAAATTCCACTTTGGAAAGAACATATCTTCTTCACGCTTGTTAGAAAGATTGGATCCCTGTGATCTTATCTCCCATCTTCTCTATAAGCATCCTGGGGGTTAGGATCATGTCTTAGGTATCTGAATGCTCAGTGCCTGGTCTAACACTCACACAAGTAGGTGCTCTAAAAATCTGAATGGGAAAATATCTGCTAATCACTTGTACGAAATGTACTTACCCCTAGAGTACAAGCTCAAAGCTCCTTTCCATCAAGGTGCACATATTGTCATCTGCTCTAAGGAAAGGCCATGGACTCGATATTTACCATTTGTGTATGCACACACATTGTTATAAAACAGTTATTCTCATCAAAGTTACAATAATCTCTCACATAAATAGGATGTGGTGACATGGGCCTTTAATCCCAGCACTCAGGAGGATCACAGTGAGTTTGCAGACAGCCTGGGGCTACAGAGTAAATTTTAGGTCAGCTTGGTTAGAGCAAAATTCTACAGTGAAAAAACAAAGGAGCTAAACAACAAAAGCAACAACAAAACCACAAGAATCTCAATATTTCAGGTTATTTTACAGAGTAGGCATTCAAATATTACTATTGAGATATATTAAAATAAAAATAGTCCTTCAGTAAAAAGCATTCACAAGTTTTGATTTTTTTCCCTTCAAGCTTAGTACTAAGTTCGTTCTGATATACTAATATTTAAACATCCTCTTTAGTGCTGGCCTATTTGTACTAAGGAAAATATCTGCTTTGCAAGTAAGCACCTTTAACTGCTGAGCCATTGCCCCAGTCCTCATTAATGTCTATTTTGATATAAAATATTTTCAAGTGATTAGTTATATCCTCACCACTGTCATTTAGGGACATGTCATAATTTGAAAACATTGTCTGGTTGCCTGATAACATCCTACATACATAGGTCATTTTTCTACTTTAAATCTAATTGTAGAATGCTGATCCCCCTTTATATCCATGATATCTAAAGACTTAAATGTACCATCATAACTATATTCATGATACTAATTTTAACTCTGACAATGTTTTCAGTGGATTGTAGTTCTGTTTTGAAAGGTTCTTTCCCTGTTTATTACACCACCTGTCTTTAACTTTCCTATAGATGGCAGCATTGAGCAACATATTTTGGTAATAGGTTGCTTTCCTATTCCTGTGATTTTTTTCTGGTAGGAGTAAATTTTTCATAGAGTGTATTTCACTACAATACACTACGAGACTAATTTAGCGTAAGGTGACAGGATAATACATGTGTCTGCTCAACACTACTTCACTTAGATTCCACAAAACATCTCTTATTATTCTGTACATTTATATGAACCAAATGTGAATTTGCATTTCCAGAGTTATCTCAACCCATTAATAAAAATTGTAAGAGAACAATTGCACTTACTATAGTACAGTTACAATGAATATTAATCACCTTGAACATGAGTAGTGAAACACTAGCAAGTTGGGGAAAAGGTGTTACCATGAGAAATCCAGTGATCTGAACAATTTGTTAAAACAATCTAGCTTTTAATTTTTCCCTTAAGTACTGGGGATCAAACCCAGGGCCTTGGGCACTGCAAGGCAAATGCTCTGTCATTGAGCCACATCTCCAGCGACAATCTGGCTTCTTTCTAGCAAACATAGCAGTGTAGGTTGTATTTTTAAAGCAGAAATCCTTTGCCACTGAATATAGATGGCTTTATACGCTCAAAATCCTAACCTTCTTGAAGATTAATTATAAAAATTTTAAAAATTAAATTGTTCCGGTTCTCCCCTCCTTCCAGGAAACAGGTTTTTCCCCCCACAGAGGTACAGCCTCCTTATTTAGCTTTTTTGGAGGGAGGGGGGTTAGGAGGACAGGTAGGAGGTCATTTTGAAAGTGAAAGGCTACGGATTTGAATTGGTTTCCTGCAAAATGTGAAATACCTGCCTGTTCCAGCATCCACAGCTAACAAAAAGCCCTTTGGCCTTATCTAGATTACACTGTTACCAGTAAACAACTGTGTTATTATCTTTGTTTTTTCTTGCCTAGGGTAAAAACCTCCGGCAATTACCCTTCTACTCTAACTTCGGTCGTCTCTACTCCCCTCCCCCTAAAAGCACTTTAATGCCCTCAGAATTCGATTCCTGTTATTGCCGCCTCGTTACCATTTCCAAATGATCTGCTATTTATAGCCTTGCTGTAGTGGGCACGTGTGTGTGCCCACATCACAAAGCTGTCAGCGGGAAAGAAGGGAGGGCTTTCGATTCAACATGTGTACCCAGAGAATACATTTTGAACCAGGTCTGGACGAGCCTGCGTGACCACAGCCAACAAGGTGAGAGAAGAGACGGGAGACCCCCAGGCTTTCCTGGGGAGACAGCCCTGCAGATGCGGGATACCCCCGTCCACCTACCGCAAGCTGCTGAATGGCGCCTATGGGTCCCCCCCCCCCCCGCCTTAATACGCTTTGCAACCTACGTAGGTACCCTCACTCTCCCCTCCGCCGCAGCCGAGCCAGGCTGAAAGACAGGAAGCCTGACCAATCAGCAGACAGCCCCAGGCACTCGGCCCCGCCCCTCGCCCCGCTTTAGGCCAAGGCGCGCTCCCCACCGCAGATGGTCGTGTGCATTGAGCATGCCCAGCGCTGCGTTTCTCTGCCAGCATCCTGCTGCAGTGCCCGAGTGTCGGGGGCTGAGGGGGTCTCCAGGGGAGGAAGGGGGGACGGAACCCCGAATAGGCCAGGGATGGAGGGGACAAAAATAAGATAGCATTAAGCAGAGTGGCAAATGTCACATTTGAAGGTCTTTAATGCCTGCTGGACAAGGCAGGAAGAAACTGCTTGTTTATAGGTCACCTTTAAAAAACAAAACAAAAAACAAAATAAAACTTTAGGGAACGTTTGCTAGTGGTGAGACGTAATGCCGCAAGGAAAGCGAGTAACTAGGCTCTACCACTGCATTGGCCTGGTCCCCTTGGTGGGGAAGAGGTGCCCATTTTTTCCTGTCCTGTGGAACAGGCACCATCCTTGTCACTCGTTTATCCTTGTGGTCAAGGTTAAAATTTTATAGGGTGGTTCAATGGGCGTGGAGGCTGTGTGTGAAACAAACATTTCCTCCAATATTTATACAGTAGGGGTTTGGCCTTATGAACCCTCTTGTAGGTCCTTCATAGCTTTAAAAAACACATTCCAGATAGACTTGGGAATATGAGGAAGGGGCGTCTCCTTCCTCTCGCCCCCATCCCCTGTACACTCTTCCCAAGTGCGAATCCCCACTCGCCCATCAAAATGGGCAGGGGAAGAAGGGGAAATTGTCATCTTTACATTTCTGATCATTTACCCTAAATGATCAAGCCGCTCGTCCCGGAGTGAGACGCATCCTGGGGACCCTTATTCTCCATTCGGGAACCCTAACCCCGCAATCACTGTCCCGAGGGCGTTCCTAGGTTCCTTCCAGGTGCCTCGCGACAGTAAATCCGGGGATTCCAAGGTGGAAGGAGACCCAGAAGGTTCCCTGGAAACCTTTCACAAAAATGTGGATCTCCCACCATGGGCTCTCGGCGCGCACCGCAGACATCCTTCCCGGGGGTCGCTCTTACCTGTCCGGGAAGAGGTGGCCAGGCGCCCGCGCCTCCTCCTCCCGGGTCCTCCCTCCCACTCGGGGCTCTGCAGCCGCAGTGCCCCCCTCCGTCGCCCCCCACCCTCACTCCTGCGTCTTGCAGAGCTCGCCCCCTCCCGTTTTTCCCAGACTCCCCTCTTGCTTTCGGGTAGCCACCCAAACACCCCCGCCCGCCCGCCCGCCGCGGGGATTCCTGCGGGCCGGGGGCGCCCTGGGTGGCGCAGGGACAGGGAGGGAGGCATTGCGCTGGGGGCGATCGTCCGCGCAGGGGCGCTGCCCGAGCGCAGCACCGAGGCCGAGGCCGGGAGCGGGCGCCGCTGCGGCACAGCACGGCCCGGCCCGGCCCGGGGGGCGGGCGAAGAGGGGCGGGCGCGGGGCGGGCTCGGCCGGGAATGTAGAGAGACCCGGGCGGGCAGGCGGGGAGCCTCCGGGCGGCGGTGGCGGCGGCCAAGCTGCCTAGAGCCCGGGCTCCGTCACGTGTCTTATTTTTCTCCTCCGAGGGAGACGGCGGCGCGGTCGGAGGGGGCCGGCGCACGGTGCCAGACGCCGCCGCTTGTTTTGGTTGGGGCTCTCGGCAACTCTCCGAGGAGGAGGAGGAGGAGAGAAGTAACTGCAGCCGCAGAGTCTCCCGAGGACCAGGCGTCTTCCCCGAACCCTTTCCAAATCTCTCCCCCCTCGCCTGCCTGCCTCCCTCCCTCCCCTCCTCCCCCGCCGACTGGAGCTCGGGGCAGGGATGAGCCAGTCCCTCTGGACCGTCCCCGGCTCCCCCGGCTGCTCTGCAGCGTTTTGCGTGGAAAAGCCACTTTCCCCGCCCGCCGCGATGGGCTCGGTTGCGCGCTGCGGAGGACGCATCCGCGGGCGGCGGCTACAGCAGCAGCACTAACCGCAGCGCCGCGGTCTCTGCGACTGAGCTGGTATTTGGGCGGCTGGTGGCGGCGGGGACGGCTGGGAGGGGGGGGGGAGAGGAGGCGGAGGAGGAGGCAAAGAAGGAGGAGGGAGAACCCCGTGCAACGTTGGGACTTGGCAGCCCGCCTCCCCCTGCCCAAGGATATTTAATTTGCCTCGGGAATCGCTACTTGCAGAAGGGAACTCAGGAGGGAAGGCGCGCGCGCCTGGAGGGCCATCGCGGGGACCCCTCGGCCGCCACTGCCTCCCTGTGCGGGACTCTGTCGGGGCTGGCGAGGGATGCATTTTTGCCTCGGCCCGACTGCGGCGGCTCAGAGGACATTGGGCTCTCGGAGGATCGTGGCTGTTCTCACCCCAGACGTACTGCCTCCCTCCTGGGCATGAAACGCCCATAAACTCCGATCGGGCTAGCTTCCTTGGCGCAGCCACTGCGTCCACCTTCGGCTGCCCCTCCCCAGCTTGAGGGGCGGCGTGGATCGCAGATTCGGGGTTCCTGCTGCCTCCAGTCCCGGGTGCATGTGCGGGGTCGCGGCGAGGAGCCTCCGCCCCCCACCCAGTTGTTTTTTCGGCGCCTCCCTCAGCTCCACGGAGGTGGTGGCGGCGGCATGGCGAGCCCTCCGGATACCGAAGGCTTCTCGGACGTGCGCAAGGTGGGCTACCTGCGCAAACCCAAGAGCATGCACAAGCGCTTCTTCGTGCTGCGGGCGGCCAGCGAGGCCGGGGGCCCCGCGCGCCTAGAGTACTACGAGAACGAGAAGAAGTGGCGGCACAAGTCGAGCGCCCCCAAACGCTCGATCCCCCTGGAGAGCTGCTTTAACATCAACAAGCGAGCGGACTCCAAGAACAAGCACCTGGTGGCTCTCTACACCCGGGACGAGCACTTTGCCATTGCGGCCGATAGCGAGGCTGAGCAAGACAGCTGGTACCAGGCTCTCCTGCAGCTGCACAACCGTGCCAAGAGCCACCACGATGGTGCCGGGGGGCCCGGAGGTGGAGGCGGCAGCTGCAGTGGTAGCTCTGGCGTAGGCGAGGCCGGGGAGGACTTAAGCTTCGGAGACCCAGGACCTGCGTTCAAAGAGGTTTGGCAGGTGATCCTGAAACCCAAAGGCCTGGGTCAAACAAAGAACTTGATTGGTATCTACCGCCTCTGCCTGACCAGCAAGACCATCAGCTTCGTGAAGTTAAACTCGGAGGCAGCCGCGGTGGTGCTACAGCTGATGAATATCAGACGCTGCGGCCACTCAGAGAACTTCTTCTTCATCGAGGTGGGCCGTTCTGCTGTGACAGGGCCCGGGGAGTTCTGGATGCAGGTGGATGACTCTGTGGTGGCCCAGAATATGCACGAGACCATTCTGGAAGCCATGAGGGCCATGAGCGATGAGTTTCGTCCTCGCAGCAAAAGTCAGTCCTCATCCAATTGCTCCAATCCCATCAGTGTCCCCTTGCGCAGGCACCATCTCAACAACCCTCCGCCTAGCCAGGTGGGGCTGACCCGCAGATCCCGCACTGAGAGCATCACTGCTACCTCCCCAGCCAGCATCGTGGGTGGGAAGCCAGGATCTTTTCGCGTGCGTGCCTCCAGTGATGGCGAAGGCACCATGTCCCGCCCGGCCTCGGTGGATGGCAGCCCTGTGAGTCCTAGCACCAACAGGACCCACGCCCACCGGCATCGGGGCAGCTCCAGGCTGCATCCTCCACTCAACCACAGCCGCTCCATCCCAATGCCTTCTTCTCGGTGCTCACCTTCAGCCACCAGCCCAGTGAGTCTGTCATCCAGTAGCACCAGTGGTCATGGCTCCACCTCAGATTGTCTCTTCCCTAGGCGGTCCAGTGCTTCTGTGTCCGGTTCCCCTAGCGATGGCGGTTTCATCTCTTCGGATGAGTATGGTTCTAGTCCCTGCGATTTCCGGAGTTCCTACCGAAGTGTCACTCCGGATTCCCTGGGCCACACCCCACCAGCACGAGGCGAGGAGGAGCTGAGCAACTATATCTGCATGGGTGGCAAGGGTGCCTCTACCCTGGCCGCTCCTAATGGTCACTTCATTTTGTCCCGGGGCGGCAATGGTCACCGCTACATCACAGGAACTGGTTTGGGGACGAGCCCAGCCTTGGCTGGTGATGAAGCTACCAGCTCTGCAGATCTAGATAATCGGTTCCGGAAGAGAACTCACTCAGCAGGCACATCTCCTACCATTTCCCACCAGAAGACCCCGTCACAGTCTTCAGTGGCTTCCATTGAGGAGTATACAGAGATGATGCCAGCCTACCCACCAGGAGGTGGCGGTGGAGGCCGACTACCTGGCTACCGTCACTCTGCGTTTGTGCCCACCCACTCCTATCCAGAGGAGGTTCTAGAGATGCGCCCCTTGGAGCGTCGTGCGGGCAACCACCGTGCAGATACCTCGACCCTTCACACTGATGATGGCTACATGCCCATGTCCCCAGGGGTGGCTCCAGTGCCCAGCACCCGAAAGGGCAATGGGGATTATATGCCCATGAGCCCTAAGAGTGTATCTGCCCCGCAGCAGATCATCAATCCCATCAGACGTCACCCTCAGAGAGTGGATCCCAATGGCTACATGATGATGTCCCCCAGTGGCAGCTGCTCCCCGGATATTGGCGGTGGGTCCAGTAGCAGCAGCAGCGTCAGTGCGGCGCCTTCTGGCAGCAGCTATGGGAAGCTGTGGACAAATGGAATAGGGGGCCATCACTCTCATGCCCTGTCTCATGCCAAACCCCCAATAGAAAGCAGCGGTGGCAAGCTCTTGCCTTGCACAGGTGACTACATGAACATGTCACCCGTGGGAGACTCCAACACCAGCAGCCCCTCTGACTGCTACTATGGCCCCGAGGACCCCCAGCACAAGCCGGTTCTCTCCTACTACTCATTGCCAAGGTCCTTTAAGCACACCCAGCGCCCTGGTGAGCCAGAGGAGGGTGCCCGACACCAGCACCTTCGCCTCTCCTCTAGCTCCGGTCGCCTTCTCTACACTGCGGCTGCAGAAGACTCTTCCTCATCTACCAGCAGTGACAGCCTGGGTGGGGGTTACTGTGGGAGTAGGCCAGAGCCTGGACTCCCGCATCCTCACCATCATGTTCTGCAGCCCCATCTGCCTCGGAAGGTCGACACAGCTGCACAGACCAACAGCCGCCTGGCTCGGCCTACAAGGCTATCCTTGGGGGATCCCAAGGCCAGCACCTTACCTCGGGCACGAGAGCAGCAGCCGCAGCAACAAGTCCTGGTGCATCCTCCAGAGCCCAAGAGCCCAGGGGAATATGTGAATATTGAATTTGGGAGTGATCAGCGTGGCGATTTAACTGGCCCCATGACTTCCCACAGTTCCCCCTCTGTCCGGTGTCCATCCCAGCTCCAGCCAGCTCCTAGAGAGGAAGAGACCGGCACAGAGGAGTACATGAACATGGACTTGGGGCCAGGCAGGAGGACAACCTGGAAGGAGAGCAGTGGAGTTGAGGTGGGTAGAGTGTGTCCTGCACCTCCAGGAGCTGCTAGTGTTTGCAGGTCAACCCGGGCGTTGCCCAACAGCAGTCGGGGTGACTACATGACCATGCAGATGGGTTGTTCCCGTCAGAGTTATGTGGAGACCTCACCTGTGGCCCCCATCAGTTATGCTGACATGCGGACAGGCATTGCCAAGGAAGAGGTGAGCTTGCCTGGAGCCACAGCACCTGCCCCTCCTCCATCCTCGACAGCACCCACTCTTCCTACTGCCCCTCAAGAAGCAGCTGAACTGGCTGCCCACCCTTCCCTGTTGGGGGGCCCACAGGCACCTGGGGGCATGAGTGCCTTCACCAGGGTTAACCTCAGTCCCAACCGCAACCAGAGTGCCAAAGTGATTCGTGCAGATCCACAAGGGTGCCGAAGGAGGCACAGTTCTGAGACCTTCTCCTCAACACCCACTGCCACTAGGGTGGGCAACACGGTGCCCTTTGGAACAGGGACTGCAGTAGGTGGCGGTGGTGCTGGTAGCAGCAGCAGCAGTGAGGAGGTAAAACGCCACAGCTCTGCATCCTTTGAGAATGTGTGGGTAAGACCTGGGGAGCTAGGGGGAGCCCCCAAGGAGACAGCTCAGGCTCAGGCGTGTGGGGCTGCTGGAGGTGTGGAGAATGGCCTTAACTATATCGATCTGGATTTGGTCAAGGACTTCAAACAGCGCCCTCAGGAGCAGTCCCCTCAACCGCAACCCCCACCACCCCCACCTCATCAGCCACAGGGCGCTGGTGAGGGCAGCGTCCCCAGCCGCTCCAGTGATGACGTAAGCACCTATGCCAGCATCACTTTCCAGAAGCAGCCAGAGGACCGCCAGTAGCTCAGCTGGACGGCACAGCAGGTGCGTTTCATGGTGGCAGAGTCAGACGACGAAAGTGTTTTTCCCTTGAATTCCTTTCTTCTTCCTTCCCTTGGGGAGGATGCGGTTTGGGAGGAGGGGATGGGTCAGGCAGGGCACACAGGTGCTCACCCCACAATTGACACCTGGCAGATAGATAGTCAAAGAATCTGTTGGAGCAGCCACAGAAAGGCTTCTGTATTTGAGATTTCCCAAGCATTTAAAAACTTGTGTTCTGTAATAATATTTCGGAAGCTTCCAAAATTTATTTATACAGGTCATCATTGTTTTGAAGTTTTCTTTTGACTATATATTTAGGTCAGAGGCCAGAAGGGGACAATTCTACAAAAATGCCCTTCATTTAGATTCTCTCGAAGCTCTGACAGGTGATCTTTCTGAGTGGCTGTGTGCACTTTTGTTCTGTGATTTCACAATACCAAGGCAGTATAAACAGCAGCAAATTTTATTCATGTTGCCCAAAAAAAGATTCACGAGTCAGAACTTTTTAGGCACACATATTTAGAAAGGAATACTTAATCTGTTTTGGATCTCTCTGGAAAGTAATCACCGGTGAGATTTTCTTTTTGTTCTTGGGCCACAGATTCATGAAATGTTTTGTTTTTTTTTTTTCACACGGACCCACCATCCCGCAGCCAGGACTGCTTTTATACAGGATATGCAATAAACTGCACACGCCTGGGACCCATTATGAGTTAAAGAGTTATGGAAGTTCACCCCAGCCTGTTTGCAGGCAGTTGCCTCTTCTTGCATTGAGGCACCACACATATCGCTTGGGGGCTACTGTGCATCTTCTGTAGAATTACTTAACATTTTCCTGGTAAAAAGAAGGCTCATTACACCAGGGAAAGGAGGTTTTGTTTTGGTTTGCATTGAATGTCAGGGTCACAACTGTATAGACTTCACTTGGGATGTTTGTTTCCCTTTAAGTTCAAGAGTAGATGCCTCAGAAATGCTGCAAGTTGGCTTTAGGTCTGTGGTTGAGGCTGTATTGAAATGAGAAACATTTGTAATAGGAAATTAGCCTACCCTTGGTTTTTGTGAGTCTGTTTTCTGGTGGTCATCATTGTGGGTAGAAGAGAGGAGTGTCGTTTGCAAATAATGTGATGAGTTAGCAATGCAGACGTTTTCAGCATTTGGAAACACTTTATTCTGACAAACCCATTACCTTGTGAATCTTGTATATGCTCCACAGAAAAGGCTTTGCAAAGCATTATTCTTCTTAATAAGTGTCTGTTCATATGAAATGAATTTGTGCCTTGGGCTTTTATCAACAGGAGATGTTTATACAAGTGTGTCATGTAGTCATGGTCTCTCTGATTCTGCTTTTAACTCTTTTCATTCTCTGTTTTGTAGAACAAGATAGAGAGGTACATGAACATTAAAACTCTGATTCTGTGTGATGTGCTATGAAAAACATTTATTTGATCAATATTTATTTCAACATTTGTTTTCATCATTCACTAGAACAGAGATTTGATTGTATCATTATCAACATAAAAATTTTTGGTTATTTCCAGTGATGTTTTTGAGAGTTGGAATTCCTGTATAACAGTTTAAATACCTGCATTGTAAAGTGCTTCATTTATGAAGTAAGGAGAAGTGAAGAAAAATCCAGCAGAAATAAAAGTTGGGTCTTAAAGATGAAATGAGAATAAGAAACACTAAGCTTTATTTTTTTAAATTTTGTTCAAATTTGTATAGATTTTGTTTCACAGAACAAAATGTTCTATTGAACAAGCAAAAAAAAAAACCAGACAGAATCATTATGGGATTTAAAAGATAATCCTTATGTTGAGGATACATTAGAAAACAAAACAAAAAAAATTAATCTCCCAATGGTTCACTCTCCTAGAGAATAGGAAAAAAATCAGTTATATCTTTGACAACCTGGAGTAGTAATAGACCATGCTTTGCAAGATGCAAAAAAAAAAAAAGTTACAACGTTGTGTGTATGTTGTGTTGAGTTGCGTGTGTGTGTGTGTGTGTGTGTGTGTGTGTGTGTGTATAACAGTGTGTATAGTGTGTGCTACCTGGTCTATCTGCGTCCTTAAGTTGGCTTGATTTTTTGACCTGTGAGTTTAAAGATATTTTCTAGTTGTCATCAGAAGCGGAAATCCTCAGAGGCAAACATCCCCTGTTTGTTAGCTGCTCTATCTATCCCTTTGCCTTCTCTTTCCCATTTCTTACCTAAAACCTGGAACCTGAAAGGAAGGAGAGCCGCCTCGAGGGGTGTGTGCGTCCTCCAGCCCTCTCCCTTAAAGATCTTTTGTGAAGCAGTTAGCACCGGTGCATGCTGCATGCAGTGCTTTCTCTTTCTTGTCCACCTAGGGTCACCTCCAACTTAGTTCTGACCTGCGAGGTTGTGTTATGCAATGGCCCCCTTTGCACTCCCTTTGTTCCCACCTCTTATTTATTCCCTGTTCCTGGCATGGCTCTTTTCTGCCCTTTTCAGAGTTTCCTGGCAGTCCAGTGCTTGGGAGCCTAGGGGGTGGGGTGGTGGTACACTGAGAGCCCATGGAGGGGAGTCCAGAGGACCCTGGTGGTCTCAGCATAGCAGCCCAGCTACCTGGCACCAGTATTTGTCAAATCTACCTCTTTGAGTTTTGAAAGTGCAGCCTGGCAGCCAGAGCGGGCTTTTGCAGACACCGACAGGAGCCATCCCCCTGAGGTTCCTTTCTGACAGTCTTTTGTTATGGGGGGGGGGGGAGAAAGAAAGAAAGAAAAGAAGTTATTTTCTCCCTTGTCCTCTCTGTTTTTCCTTTCGGGGGATTTCAAGGACAGCAGGCCGCCCCTCCCCGCCCCCTGCCTGCTCCCAGCCTGCGGCCTTTGGAGCTGGCGCAGATCCCTGGGTCGCCCCTGCACTTTCCCCGGGTCACCTCCGCTTCCTGCAGGCCTCTCTCTTTAGTTGCCATTTGCTTTCCCCTCCCTCCTCCTCCCGGGAGCCCCTGGCTGGGGCTGGGGCGTCTGCCGCCCCCTCCTCCCGTCCCCAGGCCCCTGGGCTGGCCGCGTGGAGGGGAGGGGCGGGGGTGGGCGGGGTGTGGAGCGCTGATTGGCTGTCGTCAGTGTCAATCATCGTGAGTGACGGGCGTGGGGCGGGGCCAGGCCTCCCCAGATGGGCTCCTGCCGAGCTGCTCCAAGACCTGCCTCTTGGGACGGGAGGAAGTTAATTCCTGCATCTCTTTCCACCAGAATCCTAAGAATGGAAAAGACCGGAAACACACTTCCTCTTATTATTATTATTATTTTAATTGAGAAAAATTCAAGCCGTGACCATGTGACGCGCCCCATTTTGTTTCCCTCCTGTCTTTACTATGGTTTACTACTGTCTGCAAGCGCGTGCGGCACGTGGAGTGGGATGGATGGATGGGGCTGGCTCAGGATTCTTACTCTTAGGTCTCTCTCACTGATGGAGGGAGGGAAGGAGGGGGAGAGGCGAGCCCCCTGGCTGGCACTGCTTGGAGGGGGGGGGTCATTCGGAGAAAACCACCTTTGGCTTGCTAGTGCCTCAGTAACTATCAGCATGCACTTTTTTGAGCACCTACTGTAGTCTGCAAAGCACCTGAGCTAAGATCAAGGAAAACCGAGCCTCCCCTGTTGGAAGGGCACTCTGTGCTGCTGCATCGAGTGTAAAAATCTGCGGATTCATGGGAAGAGCTTGGGCAGTATGTCCCCTATAGGTTCACCCCTATGTGAGTTTGACCAGTGGTGTCCCACCAGGGAACACTGGGGGACTGATTTTTAACATTTATTCGGTTTTTGTTACACTTGCCCATTGCAAAATTTCATTGTGTATGGGATGGTCAAGGTGTTCAGAAGAAGAACGGTGCTATGGAAGTGTTTTCTCCCTTCTCAAGTAAGCACTTCACACCAGCCAGCATCCCTCATCCCTGAGTCCTAAGTCACAAGAAGTATTTTGCTGAGCTGCCCATGGAAAGAGCACAAGTGAAAATGTGTCCAGAAGGTCTGCCGCGTGTGAAAGAACCAGAACTGCTTGGGAATACTGAAAAAGAGATTTCCAGAAGAGAACGAATCTATTATTGCAATCATTTATCCCAATGCCACCAGAATTATCTTGTGGAAAGGGAGAAGGGACTTGGGATCCAAAAGGGCATGCCACTATTTGATTTTTTTGTTTGTTTCAGTTTATCAAGATTACTGAAAAGGAGGAAATTTGCTATCTTGAATGAGGCAATGGAAAAAGTAACTCCTGGGAGAGAGATCTGGGGTTCTAACGCAGCTTGTACCTTTACCAGCCTCATGACCTTGAACTTGTCACTGAGTTTCCTTGGACCTATTTTTTCATCAGTAACTTGAGACTTTTGTTCCACATTGATTTAACCTCCTTTGCAGCTCTAAGCATAGGAATACTTTGGCGCAAATGACTGATATACTTTAATGGGTCATATTGGTACTGAGAATTCTTTTTCCAGAGGCTGTTGGTGGGATCATAGTAAGCACACTGGAATGTCCAGTTCTGTTCAGTTCTTGACCCGTGAGTCAGGCACTCTCCATGGGCAGATGAAAGCCTGGAAGGAAGGCTCCCTGTTTGATTCAGGACTGATTTTAACCTTTTCCTGTCTGGAGGAGGCATTAACAGACCATGAGACAAGCCCTCCTTATCATCTCCACACTGAATTAGTCTCCTGTCCCCTTCCTCCCCCCAATCTATAAACAAAACATGTGTGGGGATACTAGTCACCTGCCACTTTCTGCTTCCTAGGGTCAGCTGTCAGAAGCATCTCTGTCACCTTGCACATCGGAGACATTGTTCAACGCTTACTCTGTTGGAAATCACCCCTTCTTGTGGGTAGTCTGTTAATGGATAATGTTTCTCTTTGGTGTCATCAGAATTCTCCAGTGAAATATCCACTTAAGTGAACAGACAAGAAATCTGAGAATCCAATTGGGGACTATAGAAAGTCTTTCCACAGTTTAATTTTATTTTTCTCTGTTAGGTTTGTGAAACAACTCCATACTTTTCTTACAGGCAAAACTGTGTGTTGTCCAGCTCTCTTCTTGGGCTGTCGAATGTGTATTGAGTTGACTGACCCAGTGTTATCTTGTGGAGTTCCTCACGTATTCACACACTCTAGGTGGGCTTCAAGGCATCATTAAAGAGCTCTCTAGACTCCATTCAGAAGTCAGCTTACAGACTCTCCCATCCTTTTATCCTCAGACTCCAGCTGAATGGAATGTCAGGGGTTCACTTTATATGGAGGTATTAGTAACTTAGGATAATAGAACTTCACAGTTTTAAGGCTCTGTTTTGTTTTGTTTGAATGAAGGCCATTTCCTCAATTATTTCCTGATGTTAGAGGGTTCCTGGAAATAATATTCAAAGAAAATAACTTCTTGTGAATTTGGTTTGAAGTCAGTCCCTCGCTAATGAATGATTCTGTAACGTTTTCCTACTTATACTTTCTTTTGGTTTTTAAAATTTTAGATACCCTCTCACATTTATAATTATGTATTTGATTTGTTATTACATTATCTTACGAATCCATAGCTACTTGGCAAGCTTCAAAAACTTTATTTTTCTTATTTTCTCTTGAGTGTGTGTGTATGGGGGTATGGTGTTAGAACATATATGTGCCCATGGGATGCCTGCTTAACTTGCCTATGGTGGGGTGTGCTCAGTGTGGTTGCCAGAGGAGAACATGAGATGCCGCTTCTCGTTACCCTTTCATTTGTTCTTACAGGACTGGGGTTACAGAGACACATGCATGGTCACTCAGCTGTTTATGTGGGTCCCGGAGATCAATTCCGGTGGTCTCTCAGGCCTCCTCAGACCCTCATGCTTGACAGGAAGTGTTCTTAACCACTGAGCAATCTCTCCAGCCCTAAAAAGTAATTACTGAAACATGTTTTGAAGGTATAATCACAATGACTTTTAATTTCATAGAATCACATCTTCATGCTCTATGGTATAATAATAGATTTCTACTTACTATGAGATAATGTAAAAGTGATCATGAGGTGTTTTTTCATCATGGACTAGTAAGCATCATACATGTGCTTCTGTTTTCATCTGTGGGAATGGGAATGGTGGGTTTTTTTTCCCCCAATCTTAATTTACAGAAAGTGGGGGAAGATAAAGTAGACAAGTCTAAGTTACTGTCATCCACAGTGAAAGAAACATTTTCCATTTTAATAATATTCTTGCTGTAGGCTCTGCTATAATCTGTTAAAAATAAATCTGGTCGAATAAATGTCATTTGCACTTTTTCAGTGAGCTTCATGATCATTGAATAATAGGGCTTTAAAAGTGATGTGTTTGTGTGTGGACGGCTGTGCTTCTTTCCCAGGCCCTCTTCTGCTTCTTCATTCGTCTTGGAGGTCAGATGGAATACTTGGGTTAGACTATAATTTCAGCTGTATCTGAATCTAACAGCAGAGAGGAGATGTGGAGGTTTTATTTCTCTGTTTCTCTACCCTGAATGCCTTACTGAGTGAGCTGCTTTGCATTCATTGTCTTTCTTTTTTTTTTTTTCTTGAAGCTACATTTGTTGTTGTTGTTGTTGACCAAAAAAAAACCCCAAAAAACAAAACAAAAAAAAAACTCTGATGTAAGTTCTGTGATCCACCCTGATGTTTTTAGGTCATGTTGTTATCAGTATCATTGAATCTTGAGAATCTGATAGATGTGTTTAAAGAAGTCATCAAAGAGGCATTATTCTATTTCAAGTATATGTGATGTTGTGAACAAATTATTATTATTTTTAATTTTTTAAATACATATATATTTATTGACCATAATGAATTACATTATTTAGTGGGCAAACAATGAGTTGTTATCCCCAATTCCCCAATGCCTCCCCTCCCCATCCCCAATCAGCTGGATATCCTCCTCCATGGGTCGTCTGGATCCGTCCTTGGAACAAATGATTTTTTACAGAGAAAGTCCTAATTTCTGCTTTCAGGAAGGATATAAAACAGGTCAAATTGTTTTTAAATATATACACTTAAAGAATCTAGTTGCTACGTTCAGGGTACTGGACTATTTGATGATTACTCTGGAATGAACAGTTAATTATCTGATCTTTCCCAGTGATCACTTTTCTGTTCACTTTTCAATTATTCAGAGGCCGTAACAGATGCAAAAAGTAATACCCTTAAATTTTTGTAGTTGTGGAGATAATCAGATATTTAGTGACTCGTCTTAGAAGCCACCTTCCTGCCAACTTCAACATAAATTATCTACCCTTGGTCGAACAGGTTCCTGGCCACACTTCTTGTTCTTCCTACTTCCTTTTTCTCAGTAAGTGCTCTTGAGCACA
>PVHP010036432.1:0-17919 GCA_004024765.1 Zapus hudsonius | reverse complement strand
GGGAGGGAGGGAATGAAAGCTGGCTTCAGTCTGACTGTGCTCAATTGCTTGAAGCTTGGAATGAGACCCAGCTCCGTGGGCCTCAGTTCCTTCATCTGGAGCACGTCAGCAGAGATGGTAAGAAGAGCTTTGCTGGGTCCATGTTTCACATGTAGCATCTTCTGAGACTCACAGGCTTGGGCACTGGTATAAGAGGTGTATCCTTGGGGGGCTCTGCTTCCCTGTAGGGTGAGCTATACCAGCAGGAGAGCTTCAGGGTCCCCCAGCCCCCCTGCTGTCAGGCCACAAGCCCATCTGCCTTGTTTACCATGCTTGTAGCTGAACAGCCCGGGCCTGTGAGTGTCATTAAGACAGAGATGGTCTGGTTAGGGACACCGGCCTAATGACCCAGCCCCCACCCGACACCAATCACTATGACAACAGCTCAAATGGGCCCCAGGGGCCTAAAATTCCTTCTTCCATTGAGGGTGAGGTTGGCTGAGGTCAGACAAAGAGGGATTAATAGAGCCCTGTTTTCATTAAGCCACAAAGCGCCATTATTGCAAGCCGCAAGGGCCCTACCAGGAGCTACATCATGCTTTCAAGTGAGAGACCCTGGCAAGCTAGAGAGAATGCCGCCAGCACTGTCCCCAAAGTCACCCTGGAGCCTGGAGTCAGGGAAGGTTGAAAACAAGAAGAAATAACCCAAATGTCAAAGCCTGGTACAGCTCTCACCAGCACACTCCTCGGGGTCCATGGAGACACAAATTCACAATAAGATGACATCTTTGTTTGAAAAAATCATAGATATGTGGAGTAAAATATGAAATCCTTCAAAATGTTAGCAGGAGTTAGCTCTGAAAAACAAGATGACGTGCCCTACTTTTCTTTTGGTTTTTCTGTATTTCCAAAATCTCTTATTTCCTTAAAACTGGTGCTCTGCGAGGCAAGATGTGTGGCGGAGACAGGGAGGCTTGTGGGGAGCAGAGAGAACAGCAGAGTGAGCGGCCATGCGAGGCCAGGCCTGAAAGCTGTCCTCTGGCCTTCACATGTGTGCTGAGGCACACACAATACACACAAACATGCATGCATGTGTGCCCCCACAGAATAATAAAAAAGATGGTGTGCTGGTAAACACCCCCACCCATGCTCATGGCAGGCAGCCATAATTAAACTCACCGTATCTCTTCCTCCCCTCTTTCACACGCACGCACGCACGCATGCACACTCAGGGAAGAAAGCAAAGTAGAAAGGTCAAGTTGGGAAGAAGAAGGGGTTCAGTGAAAGGGGATGATGAGCGGGGACAGGACAAGGTAATAGGAGATTTTGATAAAACTTACTAAAAATAAAATAAAATTTAAAATATTGGTGTAGAGTTCTGTCATTCTTTTCCTCTGATGTTGAACTTCAGTTAGTGAAACCCGTGAGACGCTACAGTTTTAAAGTCAAGTTTGCAGTGTAACTAATATTTAACTAATCCAAGTACTAATACTTTAACAATTATTTTACTTTAATCTGTATACAATTGTCTGCATCCAATCAGGAATCACATATACTTGGTGGGGGTGGGGTGGGAGGTGTCTATAATGAGTGTGTATAGACTTTTTCTTGTCATTATTTCCTAAGCAATACTGAATAATTAGTAGTTATCTAGTATTGCATTAGTATTAAGAGTCATCTAGAGGCGATTTAAAGCACATGGGAGGATTGTGCACGTTATATGCAAATGCAGTGCTAGTTTAAGAGACTTGCACATCTTGGGTCTTAGGAATAACAAATGGGTTCTGGCACTAACTCCCCCCAATGATATTGAAGGACAACTGTGTAATAGAATTATATTAAACAGCACTGCATAGTCCCATGCCTTCTTATAATAAAGCACAATAAAAATAGTTTATCATAAGCTTTTGCCTGAGGAAGGGGCCAATCCTCCCTTCCTGTTGGTATTGCTTAAGGAGGGCACAAAGGGTTAAGAGGGTGTTGAAGACTGAGGTCAGAAACCCCGGCCCGGCAGGCGTTTCCCTATCTCCACCCTCAACTCTGAGACTCCCAAACCCCCCCCCAAAGCATGCCACATAGACCCAGGTTTGCACCCCAGTTATGCCTAGAAGGTGGCAGTTCCTCTACCCCCACCATCTGATATATGCCCAAGCTCACGTCCACATGCAAAGCAGGTATTCACAGGTTGCTGATTTCTGCAAATCTCTGTTGTCCATTTCTTTCCCTCCCTCCTCCTCAATTTCTATTTAACCCATGATGCTGCTATAATAAAATGGGATTATTTGTCATGGGGTTACTTTTCATGCTTTTCCCCAGGGTCTATGCCCATTATTCTCTCTGGAGAGATGAGCTGAACACACACAGAGCTGTAACACTTCCGAGAGCTCTCAGGCCCACGGGCATGCCTCCATGGGTGCCCAGTTTCGGGTCCCCGCCGGCCACAGGAGCCATCAGGGCCACCGCACTCAGATCATACCAGCTCCCTCCCTTCCCGCAATCCCCTCTGTGTCCGCCATGGAGCATGCCTGCGCCCCAGTGCCAGCCTCAGCAGTGCCCCAGCAGCCACCCACAGAGCTGTGACACGGAGTGGTCTGGGCCCTGGTGAGCCGGCTGGACACGCCTCCACCATCCCCGTGCCTCTTCCCAGCCCAGCCCACATGCCTTGGGGCTGACAGCAGGAGCGCTCTCTTCTCTGAGCTCCTTGCAGCCTGAGACCAGCAGACCAGCGAACCGTTCCTGTTCCTCCTCCTTCCTTTTTTTTTTTTTAATTTTTATTAAAACAACACCTTCCCATAGACTGAAGCTCGGAGGCTACTGGGCGAGTAGAAGAATTTATGGTCTGATGACCCAACTTGCTCAGTATTAGGTTTTCTTTTTCAAGTTTGTAATCTCCTCAAAACAGACTGTGGGCTTCACATTCTACCTGGAGCTACTCTTTTCCCTCTTTCTAGCCTGGTGCTTCTCGTTCGCCATTACCTTAGAAAATGTGTATTTAGGGCTGAAGAGATGGCTTAGCGGCTAAGGCATTTGCCTGCAATGCAGAAGGACCAGAGTTCAATTCCCCAGTGCCCATATAAAGTCAGATGTACAAGAGGGTGCATGTGTCTGGAGTTCATTTTCAGTGGCTGGAGGCCCTGGTGCGCCCATTCTCTCTCTTTCTCATAAATAAAATATTTATAAAAAAAGAAAATGTGTATTTACTTGTTAGCCATGTATTTTAAGAGATCCTGGGTGGGAGAGAGAGTGGGGCCCAAAGATGACGGCCGTTGTGGGTGGGAGCTAAGTCATGGACTTCTCTGGAAGTCATGCTAAAGCCATGGAAGTGGAGAGGCACTTAACTCTGAAGAGCTTCAGCTCTAGCTTGGCCACTGGCCTCTGCGTCACCTCCTGAGAGTCACCACATCTCCTTACAAGGGAGCAATGACACTGAGCAGAGGCTTGTGTGGCTTTGGATAGGCCAGCTTCCTGGAGAGCCTGCTATGGTGTCCCCTCAAAGTTCACACGATGGAGACCTAATTCCCATCATTTGTATCTCAATGATATTTGGAGGCCTAGCCTTTGGGTTCTAATTAAGACTAGTGAGGCCATAGTGGCTTTATGAGCGGAGGAAAGAAAGCCAACTTGGCTCACTTGCTCTATTTCATCAAGTGGTGCCCTCCACCACATTACGGGGCAGCAACAAGGTCAAGAAGATCAGATGCCTGGCAGATGAGTTCAAATGCTCTTACACTCCCCAGGCTCCAGAACCACAGGCTAAATCAACTTTATATAAATTACTCTGTCTCGAGTTCCTGTTAGAGCAACAGAAACAGACTAAGATAGGGCTCTCCAAGATGCCTGCTCCCAGCAAGTGTTAAACTTGCCAACTAAGTGGGACCTGAAGATTCCCTTTATGGAAGTGAACCACATTGGTCTTGTTTACTGTTTAAATAACAATTTATAGACTTTCTGGATCTGAGAACCTCAGTTTTAAGAGGAGGCAGGAGCTGCAGTGTAGCTGAAGAGAGTTCTGTTCTGCAGGGAGTCCTGGATGGTCTTCAGGGTGTCTGCTGATGTCATGGTCATTTAACTGCTTGTGCCTTATCTGTAGAAACGTAGCTTCCTAGTCTATGCCCAGTGCCCTATTTTCCTTGGGCCCTGAATCAGCACTCACTTTTAAAGCCTGGCCAGGGATACACCTTTTGGTATGGAGGTTTTAGTCATAAAATTGCAGTGAGTCAGTGCCAGGCCTCCAGTGTCGGAAACAAGGCTAAGGACAGAAAGGACTTGCTACAGTGGCCTCTCTGGGTCAATCCTCCACAAGCCACAAGACACTTTTTTCCCCAAGGACTCCAGAATATTCTCCTCTGCTTATGTTTCCAGTGAGTTTTCCCACAGGATCCCAATATCAAAACCAAGAGGTAGATGCTGTTTTTCTTTTTTACACAGACACTTGCTCACAGCCTGTCTGGGCTGAAGCTTTCCCGTGGGCCATTTCCCCCAGATTTTCCAAGCCAGAAGCCATCCCCAGAAAGGACTCAGCTCCAGCCTCTGTATTTTCAGGGTGTTCTTGGGCCTCCCCATGGCAGTGCTGCCTGCCCTCCCACCCCACCCCAGTCATTTCTGTCCCCTCCGGGCTGGCTTCTCTGCAACCCAGGCTTCCTGCCTGTGGACCCCCACCTTCCCCGCCAAATTTGAGGCTGGGAGCTTCTGTTTCAAGTCCCCAGGGAGAACCGGAGAAAGAAGTATGGATGTTCCCAGTTCCAACCCTCCAGTGTGTCTCTCAGGATGCCTCTTGCCAAGAAAGATGAAACAGATGTCTTGGCAATAGCTTCAAAACATTTCCTGTCAAGCCAGGGGAGAGCTTGTCTTCAGTCTGAAGGCAGCCAAGAGAGACAAGACCCAGCCCACATTAGTCACCAGAAATACACATGCACGGAAGAGCTTCTTCAACCCAGCCGGGCTGTGGCTCCCAGCAGCCTCTCCTCACCATTGACTACAGACACGTGCTGTGTAGTGGGGCCTCCACCTGCAACAGTGTTTCAAGTGTACACTGTCCACACTGCAGGCCATGCTGTCTACACCATGCATCTCTCCAGGACCTCCTCCAGACCTGGCCTTGCTCCCATCATTCCCTAGGCACACACCTCTAGCAGGGAGAGGAGTAAATAATACACATAATAAAATCTGACCATTGTAAAATGTACCATTTAGTACATTCACCATGCATGCAATTGTGTTACCATTTTCCATTTTTCAGAACATTTCAGCACCTTCAAAAGAAGGCTAAGGGCTGGAGAGATGGCTTAGTGGTTAAGGTGTTTGCTTGCAAAGCAGAAGGACCCTAGGTCGATTCCCCAGTGCCCATGTAAAGCCAGATGCACAAGATGACGCATGTGTCTGGCGTTCTTTTGCAGTGGCTGGTGCACCTATTCTCTCTCTCTCTCTCTCTCTCTCTCTCTCTCTCTCTCTCTCTCTCACTCACTTTCACTCTCTGAAATAAATATTTTTAAGAGAGAGAGAGAGAGAGAGAAGAAAGCTGATACCTCTCAAGAAGTCAACTTTCCATACCTCTATCCCCCAGACTTTGACAACCCCTCAGCTACCCTGTCTCTCTGATTTTCCCATATCTCTGGGTAATTCATATAAATGGCATTATATAGTATGTGGCTTTTTGTGAACAGCTTCTTTCATCAGCTTTCTATTTTCAAAGTTCATCTGTTATTGTGTGGCTGAGTAACATTCCACTGTAAAGGAGATACCGAATTTTGTTTATATACCCATCAGTTGAATAGTTGTTTCCACTTTTAGCTACTGTGTGTGAACGGCGTTACTTATGAACAGTTTTAGACATGTTTTAGTCAAAAACAGTCACTTGTCTTCAATTATTTTGCATATATATTTAGGTGTGGGATTATGGGTCATATAATTTCACTTGACAAGTTTTGATGAACATCTTAAGAATTACCAAACTGCTTTCCATAGTGACTATGCCGTTTAAATGCATACCAGCACTATAGGAGATTTCAAGTTTCTCTATATCCTCACCAACATTTATTTTCAAAATGATAGCTGGGCCTAGAAAGATGGCTCTGTTGGTTAAACGTGCTTGCTTGCAAAGCCTGACAACCCAGGTAAAGCCAGATGCACAAAGTGGCGCATGTGTCTAGAGTTTGTTTGCAGTGGGAAGAGGCCCTGGCACCCCCATGCTTTCTCTCTCTCCCTCCTTGCGAATAAATGAATAAAAATATATTTTTAAAAATGTTAGCAATATCAGTGGATATGAATGGCATCTCATAGTGCTTTTCCTGGAGACTAATGATATGATATCCATTGAGCATATTTTCAGGGTTACTCTGTATGTCTTCTTTGGAGACTTATTTAAGTTCTTTCATTTTAATTGGTTTATTACTGAATTGTTCAAGTTCTTTATATAGTCTGGGTTCCAGCACCTTACGAGATAAATGGTTTGAAAATATTTCCTCTCCTTTTCTGGGCTGTTTTTCACATTTTGGTTGATTTGCTTTTGTTTTATGGCAGGGTCTCACTCTAGTCCAGGCTAACCTAGAACTCACTCTATAGCTCAGGCTGGCCCGAACTCAGATAGATCCTCCTCCCTCCGCCTCCTGAGTGCTGAGATTAAAGGCCTGCACCAATCAGTACTGGTCCTTTATTTCCTGGATGCCTTTGACTTCTTTTTCTTGCCTCGTAGCCCTGGCTAGAACATCTCAATGTTGACTAGAAGGAGGAAAGTGAGCATGGGCTCCTCTTGCTGACCTGGTGGGGGGTGTGACTGTCAGGATTTCACCGAGCGCTCTCCAGCCTTGCATTGGCTCATCTTCCAGGTCTCCAGGGTGGCTCCCCACCCTTGCTCACTCTGTTGTCCCAGGGGAAACACTCAAGTCACCACTTGTCCCATTTCCCAGTTAAGTGCCCTGCCTTTCAAACTACAAGTGTTTTAAAGAGTTTCTGGACCTCACTCAATTATCACCATCTACTCAGTCACCATGTGTCTTCCTTGGCCCTTTCCTACGGCTCTGTTCACACAGGGGCAGGACTGCATCACAAATGGTGAGAACGTGGTCTTTGGAATCTTGAGAGTTCAGATTTGATGAGAAAAGAGATGTCTGGTTTATGTGGCAGGGGAAAAATAAACTTCTAAGCCTTTTGGCCTGATTATCAGGGTCCTGGGGAGAGCAGATGGTCATCCACAAAGCGCAGGTGAACCAGGGCACCTGGTTCACGACAGAGACACCTGCTGACAAGCCATGGAAACCCTGGATGGTGGACAGAGCCTTTGATTATGCCCCTCTCAGCTGGAGAGAAAGTCCAGAAGTTTCCTGCCCCTGAGGCCAGGCATCTCTAAAAGCAATGGCTGGACACACGGACACACACTAACACACACGGACACACACACACACACACACACACACACACACACACACACACACACACACACACACTGAGTTTGAAGTACAAATCAGAAACCAGAAGGGGATTAGGCAGTGCACAGCACCTTCCACAGGGGCCTTTAGTACTGTTTTGACACAAGATCAGATTCTGTCCTGGAAGGATCCTCAAGCACCAAACAACACCTAGACATATTAGCACCCTCTCTCAGAAATGGTGGACCTAGAATAAGTGAGAATATAGAATCTGTACAAATATAACCAGTAAATTTGGAACTTTGTATGTTTTATAAAGTATAGCTCAGTAAAACTGAAAATATTACAAAAGGATAGCAGTGCTTGTAAGAAAATCTTGGAGACAAAAACAGAAGCTCACAAATGTTAACTACTAGCATATTAAAAATTTTTGGTGTTGTTGAAGGTAGGGTCTCACTTTGGCCCAGGCTGAACTCACCTCATAGTCCCCGACTGGCCTTGAACTCACAGCAATCCTACCTCTGTCTCCTAAGTGCTGGGATTAAAGGCGTGTGCCTCCTCACTCAGCCTTAAATAGTTTTTCAATGCTAAATAAGAAATAAAAAATTCAATTTTATACTTCTTTAAAATTAGCAAAAATGATAAAATGTATGAGATAGCCAAAACTGTGCTTTGATGAATTAGACAAACACACACACACACACACACACACACACACACACACACACACACACACACACACATATACATTAGGGGAGAAGTGCTCACAATACTGTCTTCCAGACACAAAATGGCCAAGGTAGTCATGCTGTGGTTAATGCTGTGAACACAAGAGCTGCATAGTAGGAGGAAAAATGGTGACATCAAAATAGAAGAGAGACTAGTTGGAAGATGAAGGGATTCAGTGGAGGGAGAACTCAGGAGGGAGAAGAGGGAGGATGACGGGAGGGAATTATGATCGCGGGATATTGTCTATATGTATGAAATAGTCAATAAAAACAACAGCAACACAAATAATCACATATTAATGGGCTGGGTATATGGCTCAGTGGTAAAAAGTACTTGTTCTTCAAGGCTGCTGACCTGGGTTTGATTCCTCAGTACTCACATAAAGCTAGACATATAAAGTGATTCATATAGATGGAGTTTGTTTGCAATAGCAAGAGACCCTGGCCTATATTCTCTCTTTCCTCCCTCCCTCCCTCCCTCCCTCCCTCCCTCCCTCCCTCCCATACATGTACATGCATTTATCTTTAAAAGTACACTTATTATTGATAGGGTCCTGCTATGTAGCTAAGCTGCTCTTGAAATTGAGCCTCTGCCTTTTAAGTGAAAGGATGATAGGTGTGTGCCCCTCACCCCAGCTTTAAAACTTGCTTTTACAAAAGACCAGTAATATGTATATGTAATTATATATATATATATATATATATATATATATATATATATATCTCACAAATGTAAGCAGTGAAAGAGAGGTTTAAAAAAACAACATGAAAAGTGGACTGATCACAAAGATAGTTTTCAAAATTATAGGAACATATTTGAAATATCTTTAAAATGGACAATGCTCTAGAAAATTAGAAAGGATAAAGGATAAATTAATTAACTTGAAAAGAATTAGAAAAACAAGAGGTTTCTATCCAGAGAAGGAAGAGTGGAGTCCCTCTAGGGACAGGCTCAGGATGGGGTATAGCTGAGTGTCACTCAGGTGAAGAGGAGGCCTGGAGGGAGAGCTGAGGGAAGTGCTAGGCTGACGGATATTTGGGTGGTGACCTTGTCCATAGCTTTGCCTTTCTGCAAACCTCACTCTGCTACCTGATCTCCACATGAGCCTGGGAACCCCATTTTGGGGTTTGGACTCAGGACCTTTAAGCCTTAAGTCCAAGGGATTTCCTCAAGTTGAGCCCAAGTGCACCAAATCCAAGGTAGGGAGGACTTCAGGAGCAGGGAGGGGCAGCAGCAGAGCCTGCCTTTTACTTATTAGCAATAATAATGTCTTAGGTTGAAAGTGAGGGGCTGGAGATAACTTGTAGAGTTCCTAGCTGGTCACTAGGCAGCCCTTCTGTAACCATAGGAGAAAACAAAACAAAGCAAAGCAAATGTCCATCCCCCTCTCTGGGTCCACTGTCAGCAGCAGGGTGAGCACTGTCCTGGGAAGGTGAGGCCAGGCCCCTAGCAGGCACCCACTGTGCTGTTCCAACTGTCCTGTGAGCAGTCCGAGGTCCTGAGGACTGTAGTCTGCACCCACATAACACTATTTCCTGGATCCCAGTAAGCAAAGGACTAGCACTTTCTGAACTGAAGGGAGCCAGGTCTTTGCTCCAGGAAGACCTGCTCTCTTCATGCCCATGGGGGAAAGGCTCCTAGAACTTGCTGAGGGCTGCAGGGAGCACCCTGGCCATGTCTTTATCTCTTGCCTGTCCAACACAGGGAAACTTCAGGAAGAAAAAGAAAGATGGAAATCACAGAGAGGGACTTTCAAGGAACTAAGTCCAGGGCCTTCAGGCCCACAGAGGATTTTACCCCCTCATTTCTCCAGAGAGCCTTGTTCCTTCATAGGGCTACCCTGGCTCCTTTCCTCCATTCTGCCCTTCTGCTGTCCCAGAAACCTGGCCACCATCAGTAATGTGTTAGCTGAGTCTTATCCAGAGCCCAGGTGGGGATGATGGGAGGAGGGACAGTGTGGGGAATCAGGCTGACATCTCTTAGTGCTTTTTGATTTTTGTTTTTAGATAAGATTTTATTATTTTAGAGGCAGCTTAGGTTCACAGCAAAACTTACTGGCAAGTTCAGACTTCCACAAATGCATGGCATCCACACTGTGAATACCCTGCTCCAGGAGGGCAGGGAACCATCACAGATACATCACTGTCATCCAAAACCCGAGGTTTTCCTTATTACTCACTCTCAGAATGCATTCTGTGCACGAGACACATATCCAGGGCTGGGAGATGGTTCAGCAGTTAAAGGCACTTGCTTGTAAAGCCTGAGGGTTCCATCCCCCAGTACCCACATAAAGCCAAATGCACAAAGTGGCACATGCACCAGGAGGCCCTGGCACAACCCATGTTTTCTCTCTCCCTCTGTCTCAAAATAAAATAAATAAATAAAGGCATTACCATTATTTATAATATAAATAATATATAAATATATTTTAATGTATAATTTATTAAACATATAAACAACAGCATGTACCACCACTATAGGATCATACAGAACAGGTTCATGGTTTTACAAGGCCTCAAGCCCTCTAATTCTTGAAACCATTGATTTTTTTTCCAAGGCATTGCCTTCTCCAGAATACAGCAGTTTGAGTTGTCCAGTCCATAAATGTCAGGCTGGTGTCTTTTCCACTTAAGGTCTCCCTCCAAACTTTCATGGATTCATAGTTCTTTTCTTTCCAGCACTAGATACTATTTCATTGTGGGAATAGCTGTTCATCTATCCATCCACCTGCCAAAAGGTAGCTTGGCTGCTTCCATGTTTTGGCAGTGGGCGTAAAGCTGTGCTGTCAACATCTGTGTGCAAGTTTGTGTGTTGTCTGGGTTAGCCCCTAGGACGGCCATGATTGCATCCTCGGGAAATGGTCAGCTTTACACTGTGGCATCTCTTTGAACGTGTTTACTGAGCTATGATTCAAATGCAATAAAACAATTAAGTGCACAGTTTGATAGGTGAATGGATACAGTCATATTCAAGTTTTAGATCATTTTCACAACTCCAAAATGTTTCCTTATGGTACTTGTAGTAGATTCCCCCGCCGTCCACCCAGTCCCCCCAAAACATTACCATCTGCTTTCTGTTGATACTGTCGTTTTGCCTTTCCTGGTATTCCATAAATGGGATATAAATGGGATCCTGTAGTAGATTTTGGAGTCTGGCTTCTTTCACTTAGTGTATCTTTGAGATCCACCCATATCACAGTCACTAGGCATTTTTCTTTTTCATGTGGAATGGTATTATGCCATATATGGCTGTATTTTATTTACCCATTGATATTTGGGTTGTTTCCTGTGGACAGGAAATTGCTGGGAGTTACACTGCTCTGAACATAAGTGCATAAGAGCTTGTGTGTAGCCTCTGGAAAAGAGGGGTACAGGCTGCTACCCAGCATGGGCAGGGTGTGGAAGGGAAAGTTGGGGAGGTATAGGATGGAGGGAATGGGCAGAGCTCCGTGTCTGCTGCCTCTCCCCACAGCCTCCCTCCCAGCCTCACACAGCCCACGGCTCTGAACAAAAGGTCAGGGGCCAGGAGAGAGAGGAAGATGTGTTTATTTCCTCATCTCCATGGTGCTGGGAAAACAGCCCATGATCTACATTGTGGGGTGAACTGGGTGGGATGAGCTCGCCCTGACACAGCCCTGTGGATGAGATCAGTAATCCTGGTTAGATGGCTGATTTTACCACCCTCCTCCCATGGCCCACCAGGTCTAGCCCTTGGTCCTATCTGAGGATGCTGCATGACCTCAGGCCCCTTGGTGCTCCGGGTTGCTGTCTGCCAAAGTCCCCACCCCACAGTGAGGCAAGGGATGTGACTGCTTACAGCCACCTCCACAGACAGGCTTCTCTCTCCACTCAGATGTCTGGCTCTTGCTCTTAGGGGAAGAAGAGCGCATGGACTCGAGGATTTCTCAGGCCACGGTTGAGTGATAATGAAATTTTAATTGTGCACATATCACATAAACAGTGCGTCAGGTGCTGATCAAAAAACTTTCCAAATATTAACTCAGTTCAACTTTTAAACTACCCCAGTAGGCAAGCACAATTGTTATCCCCATCCTATGGGCAAGTACAGAGCCTTTGTTCACTGTCTCCTGCCATCCATGGATATGTTGTCTTTTTATAGTTACTGGTTTTCTACATGCTTTATTGAGATATAATACCATGAAATTCACCAATTTAAAAGTGAAATCATAGGATTTTAATGAATTTACAAAATTGTGTAACTACCTACAGTGATCCCATTTAAGATCATTTCCATAACTCCAAGAAAGGTCCCCTGTACTTATATGAAGTCAATAAGGCACTCTATAATTGATCTCTGTAGTTTTGTTATGGACAATTCATAGAAACAGAACCATCTAGTATGTCTTTCAAGTCTAACATGATTTTTTTCTGAATATTTCCTATAATTTTATTTTTGATAATTTTATAGATGTATATAATGTATTTTGACCATATTCATCTCTCATTACCTTCTCTTGTCTCCCTCCTCCTCCCAGTGAACCCCTTCTTCCCAATTAGTAGTACCAGTTCTACTTTGATGTTATATGTGTGTATGTGTGTGTGTGTGTGTGTGTGTGTGAGAGAGAGAGAGAGAGAGAGAGAGAGAGAGAGAGAGAGAGAGAGAGAGAGAGAGACCCATTGCTCCACTATATTTGCTTACAAAGCATGGGTTGGGGGGTTATTTATTGGAGGGCAATTTACCAGTGGCCACACCACTGAAGAAAATGCCCCCCCCCCAGTAACTACCAGTAGCTCCTCAGGTATAACTGAATAATATTGTGTATGTTTATCACCTTTTCTTTTTTTGCACACATGTGAGTAATGTTTGTGGTGTATGAACATTTTGTGTGCAGATATGTGGAGGACAGAGGATACGTCTGGGTGTTGCATCTATTGCTCATCATCATGTTTCCTTGAGATGGAGTCTCTCACTGAACCTGGAGCTGCCATTTTTGTCTAGACTGGCTGACAAATGAGCTCCAGAGATTCTCCAGTCCTAGCTCACCACAGGACTGGAGTTACAGGTATGTATGCCCAGCTTTGTATGTGGGTTCTGGGGAATCAAACTCAGGGCAAATTAGGCCCTCTTAGGCGCTCATGCTGGCAAGCGTTCTAACCCGCTGAGCCCTCTCCTCCGCCCTATACCACTCTCTACCCATAGGTTGTTTTCACATCTTAACTAGTGTGAACAGTGCAATAAACATGGCATGAAGGTATTTCTTTGTTGGGCTTATTTTCTTTCCTTGGGATATATACTGATTAGTGGGTGAGCTGCATCATACGGATAGATCTGTTTAGTTTTTTGAGGAACTTGCAAACTGATTTTCATAGTGGATGGACTAATTTACATTCCTACCAAGTATATGAGTTCCTTTGTCTCTAAACCCTCATCGAGCATTATAATTATTTATTTCTGGTAGTAGCCATTCTAACTGGGGTGAGATATCTCATGGCTTTTATTTACATTTCCTTGGCTAATGATATTGAGTATTTTTATACACTTGACCATTTATAGTTCTTTTGAGAAGTGTCTATTCAGACCATTTGTTCATATTCTAGTTGGGTTCTCTCTCTCTCTCTCTCTCTCTCTCTGTGTATGTGTTTAGATGAAGCGTGTTTTTTGAGGTGAGTCCATATTGTAGCATGTATCAGTCCTTCACTGCTTCTTATAGACAAATGATACTCTATTTTCAAGATGATACACTACATTTTGTTTACCCACGGAGCAGCCAAAGTCATGCTAGATGTTATGAACATGGTGTCATATATTGTGCATTCTATGGAAATATATTTGTTTCATTTGCTGTTTAGGCATCTGCCTACAAGTGAAATTGCTGGGATATATGATAAATTTATGTCCAATTTTGTTAAAAATAAAAGAACTGCCAAATTTCTTTCCAAGGTGCTGTATCACTTTCCATTTCCACACATGGGGATTTTAAATTTCATCCCCCACCCCCACAGCTAGAGGGAAGCTCACTAGAGTCCCAGAACCAGCGTAGGGAGGGGAGTGAGCCATCAGGATGGTTGCTCAGCCTCTCTGTAGCTTTCAAGGTCTGGAAAGCAGGTGGTCAAGAAATCCACTGTTCTATTCTGAAAATATTGCCTTCTGGGACCTGGAGCACTTCTCAGGGGGGAAGTCAGCAAAGTGGTTTTTAAGCAGAAAGGGAAAATAGAAGCACACTTCTAGAGGTGTCAAAAGCCTGCTCTCCAGAGGCAGGAAGCCAGTGTGAGCCAGTGTGAGCTTTGGAGGTCCTCATGATCTGAAGTCTTAAGGTCTAGACGACATAGCAGCTTCCTCACAGCTTTTCCTGACTTCCTCAGAGACTGAGCGAGATGATGGAGAGACACCCTCTGCGTGAGGCCCTGCCAGGGAAGGCTTTCTTCCAGCTGTGCTGCCCCATAGGACAGCTGTATCACTGCAGCTCTGGTAGGGCAGGAGGCCCAAAGAATAGGACTAAAATTAAGGGCTCAGCATTGGGCCCAGCTGAAGCCATTGCTTATGGGACAGTAGGGCTGGTGCTACCTGCTTGGACCTACAGGTGAATGCCCAACACACTCAGGGCAGGAAGTGGCTATAATGGGTCCCCTCAAGTTCATATTCATCTGGAAGCTTTGAACATGGGCTTACAGGAAGATACAGGATGCTGATCTGATTAAGGTTGGATGAGGCTGTTAGATTTGGGTAGACTAATCTAATTACTGGGGTTCTTATGAAAGGGAAATTTGGACACACAAGGGGACCACTGTGTGAAGAGAAGCAGGGAGTTGTTACAGGAAGCTGGAACCCCGGGAACATGAGTGCGAGGCCAGTTTCAGCAACATACCAGTCCTGAGGCTCTTGCCTATGTGAAATCCTGTTTCAGCCTCTACTCCCTCCACCCCTCTGAGCTGAGTTGTACCTGCAGGTCCCGCAAACAGGAAGTCTGCCCAGGCTGCTGTCCCTTGTGCTCTGAGCCGCAGAGCAGTACCTCCTGCACGTACTCCTAGCTCCCTGGGCTCAGCCTAACCCTGTGCTTTGTGCCTTTGTCTTCTTCCCAGAGGCTTGTGTTCACTTTCCCAACTCTGCTGCCGGCCATCAGCATGATGCAGCACTTCCCAATCAGCTGACCTTTCTTATGTAATTAATTTCTGCATGTGTGTGCTTAGATAGGCATGTTTATATGTGCTGTGACTGCATGCAGACAGAAGTCGATGTTAGATGTCTTTCTCAATTGCTCAACACCTTGTTTTTAAGAAATCTCTCTCTCTCTCTCTCTCTCTCTCTCTCTCTCTCTCTCTGTGTGTGTGTGTGTGTGTGTGTGTGTGTGTGTGTGTGTGTGTGTACTACAGCATATGAGGAAGGTCAGAGGACAACCTCAAGGTGTCCTCCTGTTTCACCTTCTTTGAGACAGGGTCTCTCTCTTGTTTTGCCACCATGTGGGCAAGACTATGTGGCCCGGGAACTTCCATATTCTCTTACTCCACCCCCCATTGCTATAGGCACATTGGGATCACAGATACCACCCTTTATGTCCAGCTTTATGTGGGTGCTGGGGAAGACTGACCTCAGCTCAGCAGGCTAGCAAGTGCCTTTACTGGCTGAGCCATCTCCTCAGCTGTCTGCCTTGTTTTTTGGGACAGGGACTCTCACTGAACCCAGAGCTCTACCAAGTTAGCCAGCAAGCCCAAAGAAACCACCTGTCTTTGCCTTTCCAGTGCTGAGATTACAGTCACGCACCATCAGGCCTGGCAGCTTACATGGACGCTGGGGAATTCAAACTCAAGTCTTCATGCTTTTCTGTAAGCACATTATCCACTGAGCCATCAGCCCAGGTTCCTGACCTGTTTCTTTCCTGATTCCGTGTTTGGTGAGCACACTGGTGCACACAGTAGGTGTCCACCTAGCACTCTCTGTTTGGTAGATAGGAAATGGACCTACTAGCTTGGCAGAAGGAAGCCAGCTAACCTAGTTAGCTTCTCTAAAGCAATCTGAGACTGTGCTATTTGCCGAGTCAGCAGAGAAGCGCTGGGCCTCTGAGGAGTTCATAATCCCCACTCCAGAGCTACCCTTTCATCCTGAGTATGACCCGAAAAGTGCAATCCCTCAGCTCTCACCAGGGCTCAGTCATGAAAATTAGAGGGTCAGCAATCGGGGAGTGGGGGTAGGGGATGTTTGCATATCATCTTTACTCACGGCACAGTGCTTAGCAAACAAGGCCCACACAACAGTCAGTGTCCAGGCTACAAGCTGAAGCCGACAGGCTCTGATCATCCACCTGGTTAGTCATCAGCTAGTCCTGGGCAGGAGACCCTGGGTGACCAGACCCCGAAACTCCTTCAGGAATTGGCAGCTCTTGGTCAAATGAGGTCATACAGCACAACACTGGGAATTAAATCTAAGGCACAGCTTGAGTAGAATGCTCAAGTGACAGTTGGGCACACAGGCCACGAGCTCCAAAGAGCAGCAGGACTTTACTGTCTTATTGGCATTGTGTAAGGGCTCCTGAGCACACAGGGTGAGCAGAGGTGTAGACACAGGGCATCCAAATGGGACCAAAGCTCAGTGGGTGGGCACTCTCCAGCAGAGCCCAGGATGCCAGCCTGGCCAAATAAGATCTGGAACTGGGACTTTCCAAGGGAACTGGCTCAAGTTCACAATGTCCTGAGAGGAACAATGCAGGGAGGAAGGGAGCAGCGGACACAGCCACTGGTAGTACATCCTGCCCAGGGCCCACAAAGACCTTCAAAACAGACATTGTGATCCAAGCTCAACCTTCAGTTTCTCTTCTATGGAGATCTCTCTTCTCAGTTGCAGGCTCTTGGGCTGAGCAATCAGAACAGCCCAGGGGCCCATCCAAGCCTCCAATTCACTCTTGGCTAAGGATCCAAATCCAAGCACGGGTCTAGATGTGACACAGACTGGCCTGCAAACCCCTCCACGGCTCCCTGGGAACCTGCTTATTCTAAGAGGATGGCAGTTTTCAGAAGCTCAGGGATGGATGGAGCAATGCCTCAATGTCCGAGTTGTGGTAGGATGCAAGGCCAGGTCTGTCTACAGACACCACGCAGGATCACTGGAGATCAACAGTCCCAGCAGGTGCCATCCTCAAGGTGCAAGGGTGGAGAAAGGGTCCTCCTTCTGTAGAGGGCTTGGCTGAGCAGTTACTGGCCCAATGCTGAACTGCACCTGGACCCTCTGCCTTGGTTTACACAGTGGGTAAGAAAGACTAGAACCCCACCTTTCCTGGTCCTGGAAGGCTGGGGCTGAGTGGTTTATATTGTCAATCTGACAGGAACTAGAATCACCTGGAGGGAGTATGTTAATTAGGTTAGCCTTTGTGTGTGCCTGGACAATACAAGCAGAGTGCTGGCTGAGGAGCAAGCAGATCCCTCTGCTTCCTCAATGTTGACTGAATGTCACCATGCCTTGGAAATGTAAGCTGAAATAAACTCTTCCTCCTCTAAACCGATTTTTATTAGATTTTATAGTAGGGTTTTTTTTTTTTTTTTTTTTTGAGGTAGGGTCTTACTCACTAGCCCAGGCTGACCTGGTACTCACTCTGTAGTCCCAGGCTGGCCTCGAACTCACAGGGATCCTCCTACCTCTGTCTCCTTAGTGCTGGGATTAAAGGTGTGTGCCCCCATGCCTGGCTTTTTTTGTCTGGTATTTTGTCCCAGCAATGAGAAGGTAACTAAAATGCCCATCCTGTCTCCCATCAGCAAAGGAATGGGAAAGAACAGAAACAAATACTGACTTAGCTACAAACACAAACTTTACTGGATGATTGGATGACTGTAAATCACAGACCTATGGTAAAAACAAGTCATAACTTGGTATTGAGCAATGGTGTCTGAGGAGGAAAAAC
>PVHP010036431.1:0-17922 GCA_004024765.1 Zapus hudsonius | reverse complement strand
GCGTGAGTGAGAGGCTTACTGTTTTCTGCCTGCCTATGTCCTGGGAACCTGTGCAGGGTGGCTTGACGTAAAGATGGACTGGTGTGAGCAGATGGAGACGGCACAGAAAGAAAGATCTTTGGGTCGAAACTGCTGCCCATTCACCTGCAATTGTTTGAGAGATGACAACCATTGAGATTGGGCCAGCTGGTCTGCATTGGAACAACAGGAAGAATGTGGACTCTTTGAAGTAAGGGGCCTGAATGCTTTGATCCCCCTGGATTAACAAGTTGGTAGCCCACCTGGTTCTGTGTAGTATGGCAAATGTAAGAAGAGAGGGTCGTTGGATTTGCAACACAGTTTTGTTTTTGAAAAATGGCCATCGGTATGTGAAGCAGGTGTGCTAGGTTGCCTGCATGGAGCCCGATGGAGCCATGAGGATGAACTGTGGGTTGCAATGGAGACCCAAATAATTCCAGGATTATGGATGGGTGCCAAAGCGAGCTGCTAGCACCGGATGAAGTTTTCCCGGACTGTGAGTAGCCGAGCTGGAGGGGCGGAATTGAATCTCCAAGAGAACTTGTGTTATTGGTTAAGAATCATTGAGCTTGGAGTTAGATTGATGGTGCCCTGTTTGTTTTAAATCGTGTATTGTATTGGTCAATCTTTTTTTGCTGTGCCTCATGTTTTGCATTGTGAATGTTCTGTGCCATTATGGGTTTATTTTTGGTATTATGGCTCAGTTGAAAGCTGTGGGGACTTAAGAGTTGAGCTGAACATATTGTGTTTATATCTTGAATGATTATTAGTTTGTGGGGGCCAGGGGTGGACTGTCATGGTTTGATCCAGGTGTCCCCCACAAACAAATGAATGTGCTCTGATAGATCGATCCTCAGCTGATGGCAGTTCGGGACTTAGAACCTCACTAGAGCTGTGTTGTTGGGGCGGGCTTATGGGGGTTATAAGCCAGCTTCCCCTTGCCAGTATTTGGCACACCTTCCTGCCTCTGTTTGCAGTGCTGTGGCAGAGGTGATGTCCAGCCCTCTGCTCATGCCATCGTTTTCCCTGCCAGGGTGGAGTCTCCCCTCGAGTCCATAAGCCAAATAAACCCATTCCTCCACAAGCTGCTTTTGTTTGGGTTCTTCTGCGCAGCAACTAGAAAGCTGACCGCAACAGGGAGCTATTTATTGGTCTATGACAAGAACCTGTGAGCATGATGTGCAAATAGCCTAATCAGGACTACCTCCTGAAACTCATTAAGCCAAGCCCCTCTTAGCAGGCTGTCAGGTGCCGTCCAAGACCAAGCCAGGGTATGCCTCCAAAGGCCCCCAAAGGCTTTCGCCCCTGACATATTCCCCTTTTCTTTTATTAAAAAATGGCTTGGGATCGTGTCTGTCTTAGGTTGTCCATGGCAAATTACAGTCTTACCCGTCATTGGAATTCTGACCTCCAAGCGTCAGAAACCTGTCTTAGATTGATATGTAATTCCATGGATCTTACCCGTCTCTGACTACTGATCCAGTATTTTAAGCCATATGCGGGGGGAGGATTGGTCACCCATAGCTGACGTGGCTTGCTTAATTAGCTGTGCTTGCAGTTGTTGGCGCATCTGAGATTGGCAAAGCGTTAATGCACATCAGACCAAGAGTTTTTATCGAAGACGCTATAGTCGGGATATGCACTTTAGTAATAAGGATTGGGTTACGTTGTTAAACTCATAAGTTAGCAATAAAGATTAAACTCATAAGTCCAATGACTAGTTAACATGTATGACAGCTGTCTAGACATTTTTGCTGCAAAACATCAATTATACAAAGTCCCACAATAGAACAAATACAATAGAATGAACATATCATAATGTCATTAATTGTCCAAAAATACCAAGTCTTTCCTGCACAGGAACAATTCGCTGATCAAGAATCATAAGTCCAGTTTTAAATTGTCCATTGATTCTGGATGTTCAGAGCTTGGGCAGTCACAGAAGAAAGATTATTGAGAGTCTGTGCTGTAGAAACTGAAGTAACAAAAGCAACAGCAGTCGTAGTAACCTCACAGCTGAAATAGCTATTGCAGCAATGATAACAGAAGTTATTCCAAAATCTCTCTTTTTACGAACTGCAATTGATGTATGAGGAGAACTGACATCCACAGGAACTAAAATCTTAAAGAGTTAGTTCAAGCACACAAAATAATACAATTGTTGAAATAATATCTTAGATGGAAACTCTGTGATCATCCACAACAAAGCAGAGTCAATCCTGCCAAATTTTTGAAAAGGAAAACCTGTGACAACCAATGTTGTTAGCTTAATTTATTCCAACACATTTATCTAATGGAAGGATAGAAACCACAATGACTGAAATTAAACCTTACAAGTCAAATGATGACCACCTGGCAGTATTAGCATAAACAAATAGAACCAATCTCACAATGCTTTTAGATATGCAAACCCATCTTAGAAAATTAATACCCATAAGCAACTTCCATCCCAAAGACTCAATTTGTCCTTGACAAAGAGACATAGCTAGTCTTGGTGAGTACCCCAAGAGTTCCTCTTGTGATTTTCTTAATTCACAAACAATTTAGTCACTGAACCAACAGCTATAACTGGAGTAATCAGGTTCAGTGTTAGCAGTGGTTAGCCTGAGCAAAAGAACATCTATACTCTGTTTTATAAAAACTTAGGCTAGAGAATCATTTCTTTTATAATTTGCCATGACTAGTCTTTCTGCAAAATTCCCAAAATTAAGAAAGACACTTTCTAGGGGCATTTTCCCCTATCTTTTTAATTTATAAGCAAGCAGAAAACATATAGTACTTAACAGATAATGTCCCTAACCATTGAGAAATAGATGAGAAAAGAAACATTATGTCTTTTCTTTGACTCAGTTTACCTATACAATCATGAACTTCAGCAACGCTAGATATAATTCTCCTTTCCTTTACATTCGTCATAAACCCGTTGGCCAGACGGACCTATGAGGAAGTATTGGAAAATATGTATCTGTTTCTGGGTTTTGGCAATAGGGAGCGCTCTGTCCTACAGTCAAAAGCCAGTGGAGCACAAAAGTATATGCTCTTTCTTTTGTTAAGTCCATGAGTCCTAGTAATTGCTTTAATGATCTCTGAGACAAGCTGCATTACTTATTTTAGAATGTTACCTTGAAACTTTTGGATACATATGGCAATTTTCCCATTGGTAGAATTTTCAAAACTGGTCGAGATTGACCTGGAAAGACAAATCTGTATCATAGTTAAAATTCAAGCATGATCAATAACCCAGAAGGAGGAAATTTTATTAGCCAATTAAGCATTTTGTCATCCTCCTGTCTCTGTTCTTTCTCATATGTTACAAGGCTTTTATAGAGGAAAAATCTTTATAAATTGACCTGAAACCAAATCTATCACAAATTGACTAGAAATCAAATCAATTGAATTTAGCCTGTAGGGCTTTACCTTCAAATAAAAGGTTGTATTCCTTGGGGCTAACTCTCCCTGGGGCTTGGCCTTGTTTAAGTTATTTCATTGTCAGCCCAAGGGGCTTGCACCTGGAATTTTGGCAAGGTGAAAGAACCTGTCTTTTTGACTGACTGAAAGATGTCACTTTTGTGTATATAACCCAAACCAAAGATTTTTTTAGCAGACACTTTTTAACCCCAACCAGAGATTTTCAACCCATTTCAAATCCATAGACAGAGAAAAAAGTCTTATAAATTTTAATTAAGTCTCTCAGACTTCCAAGACTTGAGAGTCTGACATCAAGTCAACCGAATTCATCCTGCAGGATCTTTCCTTCTCAAACATCTCTTGGGGAAAGACCTCATGGCCATATCGGATTCTTTAGTCTATAGGCAACAAAGACCAATAGCCAAAAAAGAGGCAAAGCTCAAAATCTTAAAGGCAAAAATTAATTTTTTGGAGTTGCTGGTTTTCCCACAAACAAAAGGCTGTATTCCCTGGGGCGAGCCCTGAGTGACCATTGTTTTTTTCCAGCCCCAGGGTGCTTGCATTAACAAGGTGGAAACCTGCATTTCAGACTGACTGAAAAACATCACTTTTGCATATATATTTAGAGAAATAGCAGAGGCTTAGCTTGCTTTTACATCTGTATAGACAGAGAGAAAGCCTTATAAATTATTGTTGCGTGGGGCTGAATTTGTATCTCAGAGAAAAGAAAGAAAACTAAGGAATTCCAAGTTTCTAGGCCAGTCACTTCGTCCTGGCCTGGCCAGGGCGTTCCTGGAGTTCTTTGTTTAATTTGCTGGCCTCCCTGGCTGCCTTGGATCTGGGAGTCCTTGGGACCAGACTGCTTCGGCATGCTTCTTCACGGGGTGGAAGCGTGACGCCTGGGCCCAGGTGGCCTTGACAATCACCACCACACACGCTCCAACTCGCTCAGGCCTGGCGTGCCATCACAAACCCTCTGCCTATCCGCTGTTGTTTCCGCCTCCTCCAGAAACCAAGCAATATGCTGCTCTTTAGTCTTTAGGAAAACATAAGCAGTTTTCCATAACCAACATTGACCTCCAGATTGCATCTCATGGAAAGGAGAGAAGCTAAGAATTCCCCGCCAAGGTTCTCTGCCATCTCATACTATTCTCTGCCTTGGCATCTGTGGAACTCTTTGCCTAACCTTCCCATATGTCTGGTAGCCTCGGGGCACACAGTGCGCGGTCCGGTCCCCGTCTTCCCTTCTTCTATGTCATGCAGAAGAACAGTCTACTTTTATATACCACCATTCTTGAATTATTCTCATTAAAACCAAAATTGCTCCCACTTTTACTTGGACCAGAGCAAAGCGTGTCCGTTCCCCCCTTCCCCGGGCTGCAGTCCCAGGAACTTCTCCATACAGGTCCATCCTTCTCACTCTATCGTGAACCTCAGTCATTTAGTGACTTTCTCATCACTTCACCGCGAACCTCAGTTGCTCTCCTGGCATGCCTCACTTCCTCTTGGCCACTTTTAGTGGACCTTCTCATAATCACTTCCAGAGAATTTTTAATTCTCTATTTTCGTCAATCTTAGTGCACTTTAATTTCATGGCTTCTACCGTGAACCATCGCTGCTCTCTCGGCAAGCTTCACAACCGTCACTTTTACCACGGACAGTAAAACTTTTATTTCCGAGGTTCTTTTATGGATCCTTCTGTTTCCCAGGTTTCCGTCTCCCCATACTTTTCCCAGTTTTCATTTCCCCATACTCAGCTCCCCGTTTTTCATGTCTTTCGTGTCCCCGTACGTTTTTCGTGTCCCCGTACATTTTTCGTGTCTTCATCTCCCTGTATGGGCCACCACCTATCACTGCCCGTCGCCCGCGGGGGCAGTGATCATACAGATACACACACACACACACCGCTTGTGGGTTGATGAACGTGTGTTCCGGGTTTCAGCACCACTTGTCCCTGCCCACCGCCCGCGGGGGCAATGATAAACACACACACACAAACACACATACACCACATATGGGTGGAAGAATGCACATTCTCTCTTTATTGCTCTCTTTCAGATCTCATTGCTCATATCTCTTCATCTCTTCATCCATCTCTCTCATATATCCCTTTGCAGATATGCTACAGAATATATATAGAGCTCCTTGCCAATCAGGGAGCTATTTATTGGTCTATGACAAGAACCTGTGAGCATGATGTGCAAATAGCCTAATCAGGACTACCTCCTGAAACTCATTAAGCCAAGCCAAGCCCCTCTTAGCAGGCTGTCAGGTGCCATCCAAGACCAAGCCAGGGTGTGCCTCCAAAGGCCCCCCAAAGGCTTTCGCCCCGACAAGCTTTATTCAGGAAAAAGCATGAGCTGCCAGGCTATCTCACTGGGGAGGAGAAAGCAGAGTGGGCAAAGTTGGCATCGATTTTTTATAGGATCTTTCCTACAGGCAAGGGAACAAAGGGAGCAAGAATCACCCCTAGGTTATCAGACAGGGTATTTTTTCAGTTAACTTTTAGCTAGAGCTTGTTGTCAGTGGTCAAGGATTCGGGGCCAGGCAATTTCCCTCCAGGGAAAACACGACACAGATTTAGCTCTCCAAGATTTGTGACAGCAGAGTTTTTGCTCCAATGAGCCTGCTTGCTCAGGACAGCCAGGCTGTCTCCATGTTGGGACCTGGGTTTTGTCCTCTCTGTGACATTGGTTTCAGAACTGACTCCCCTGTTTGTTTGGTCCATGTGGTCTTCCTCTCTCAAAGTTGTTTCATAATGCTCTGATAAAACATCAAGTTCAGTACTATTGACCTTGGCCAAAGTTCTATGACTTTCATATTTCTGGTTTCACTGTAGGTTTTTGGACACCACAGGACATTGTGATATAGAATACTCTTGGACACCTGCTCATACTCCAGGTAATCAAATATGGGTTATGAGTTTCCTGTGCTCTCTATGTATGAATTGCTTCCTATCAGTGTGTACTCACACCACATTGAGGAAGTTTCAGCTCTATACTTCAGTGCACAGATACTCTTCATTCAGTTCTTTGTCAGGGGTGTCACACATTGGCTGGTTTTGGATTACTTCTCACCAGCACAAATTCTCCTGTTGGGGAATTTCAGCTTGTTGACAGTACCATTTCAGTGACTGGTTGAGGTGAATTCCTCCGTATGGTGAACACAAAGCTTGTGTTTGCAACTAAGACGTCTCTTGGGAGTATCAACAAATTGTTCTTGGTATCTTTGGCCCATACAATTCATCTTGCATTTTCTGAAAAGGAACTCTTTCATTTTAAAGTTATAGCTTGGGAATATTGCAATAAAACCACATTCTGAGCTAGAAAATCGATATATGAACCCTGATTGGTGTGGAAGTCCTCAAGAATTTGAGTTTTACTACTCTGGGCTATTATTTACCTCTTCAGATATTGTGTTGTGACCATTTTCAGATTAAATGATGTTTCATGGCCTACTTCAATGCTCTTGGGAGGAACAATTTGAGTCAGAAGTAGGTGAGTTTTCAGAAGCATCACAAGAACTACAGAGGTACAGAATGGAGGCTCTTCTTCCATTGCTGAACTGGCCTCTGCTTCACTGTGACCCTGGGAAGCATCACCTGCCAGTTATTTTTCTCATGAATGTGGAGCTCACTCTTCTGATCCCAAGACATGGTGGTTACAGTCAGTAACAACAACCTGATCCAGGTACATTAGAGCAAAGATCAGGTCATCATAGATGACAGAGTTTAGAAGGCTGTTTTCCTCTAGTTAGGAAATATTTAATATCATAATCCTATGATGTCATAAGACAGGATAGATTTGCAGTTTTCATCAGTGGAGCGAATTTTTGTGTGGGGAATCTTCTCTCCTGGTCTTTTTATTCCTGGATAAATGCTGTATGTGCACACAAGGCTTATAGGGAGTCCTATAACCGTTATATGAAATTTGGCTGCACATTCAGGATAATGATCTCACCTCTAGTACACCTGATATAAATTAGTGGGAGCTACAGATGGATGACAAGACAAGGGATGGATCCATGGCAGTGCTACATTTCCTGTTACCTGGTGTTTATTTTTTTAGTGTTTCATAAAGAATAAAATACAAAACAAACTCTTTCCTGACATTAGCTGCTTTTGCTCAGGTGTTTTTCCCCCACAATGCAAAGGTAATACAAGCTATGCAATCCTCTGAATTTTACAGATGGAGGGATGACTATGAGATTATGCAGCGCCTACTTTAATACGGAAAGGTTCTGTCACACATTCATGTTTTTTTTAAAGGTGCTTGCCCTCTGGCTAAAGCCTTCTTGTTCCTCTAGATATTCTTACAGATATGTCTGGCAGCACTGTCCAAGGATCCCAATGTGTGTGGCATGAACGGGCTTTATGCCGTCCTTGTCTCTTGCAGTCCATGGGCCTCAGAGTATCCCACATCATTCTGACATGTGATTGCAAAAGTAAATAATCCACCCTTCTCTCCATGGTTTGTGGTCTCAAAGCTTTAGATCAATTTCCTTATTACTTAAAGTCCCAAAGAGGTATGGGAATACCTTTAGATGTCATGCCTTTTTGCAACTTTCCTGGGCTGACATCAAGTTTCAGGCTCCTTATGTCCCCAAGCTGTCCTAATTCAGGTCTCACTGAGGGCCCCTGCTCTGAAATCTTATAGTTCTAGGTTTTTCTCATTTTTATTTTTCTAAAATATTACTCGTAACTCCAAATACTGTACATATTACAAGTGAGCCATGTGATGTTTTGACACTGTATAATGTTTGTCGCTAACTGTATCTATCTCAAATATTCATCATTTCTTCGTAGTTAAAATGCAACACACTTTTAGCTTTCTAAATTACAGTATATTATTTTCATTCATAGTCATCATTCTGTGTAATAAGCACACTGGGTTTTATGTTTTTATTTCATTGTATTGGTCTTGTGGTGGTGGTTCAAATGTAAAATATTTCCCTTTGCCAAATTGCTTGAATACTTATTCCCAGGTTGTGAAATCTTTAGGAGGTAGAGCTTTAATGGAAGAAGTGTGCCACTTTTGGCAGGCCTTTACATGTTATTACCCAGCCATGTTTGCTTTTATATTTATACTTTCTCCAAACTGCACTCACATGACAGTCTTCCTGCTCCTGCCATGCTTTCACCAGCAGACTGAAATCTACCCTCCGGAATTATAAGCAGAAATAAACTCTTTCCCATGTTTGCATCTGGTTGAGCATTTTGTCACAGCAAAAGAAAGTAACAGATACACATGTACTTGTCCCCCTCCCCATCCTCCATTCAACAGTGCTCAGCTTCTGATGCCTCAAGTTCTATTATCAACCTCTTGGACTTTGACATTTTTGGGTTCTTGATATTAACAGTGTCAGGTGATACTTGAAATAAACTCGGCTCTGAATGACTTTTAATTTCAGATCATCCATGTTGTACAAGACTCTTATGTCCTTGAAAACCCTGGACATTAAAGATAGAATATTAGTCTAACAGCTTTGTCTCAGACTTCTAGGTATAAGAAATGAGCTAGGCTGGATTTCGGTGGCTCCTTTTCTCCTCGCTATCTCTTGGGTTTTTATTCCTTAGTCTCCTACTGTGCCTGTACTATTGATAGGAGGAAATGACATATCACCCCAAGTATTGGTCATTTCTTCTCAGGAGTCCATGTATAGGATAGCCTGCATCTTAAACATGATAGGCGATGCGTAAGATGAAGCACAAATTAGACACCCCAGGACAGGTATAGTTGTTTCACACATATTACATGATGATCTGTACCTTCTCTTTACCTGATAAAATTGTACCTTAGATCACTTCTATGTAAGGATACCCACTTTCTATATAGACAAGTAGCTGAGACAAATTATTTTGTAAGACACTATTTTTTTTTAGGTTACTGACATTTATATTATAGGTAATAATATTGTTAATCAATCACTTTCTTTTCTTTTGGGGCACATGTTATAAACTGGCCACAATCTTGTTGCCCAGGCTGGCTTTCACCTTGCAATCCTCATGCTTCAGTATCTGGATATATTTATGTGTGACATTGTTCATCCCTTGGATTGTGTTCCAGAGGAGCATGGATTTAAAGACATGAGTCTACAAACAGAAATACATTTTGGTATAATGAGGACAGCAACATGAATAAATGATGCAGGGACTATCTCATGCTTGTAGAAGTATAAAATGTATGGATTTTCAAGGAAATTTGAGCCACTATCTGAAATTTACCCATCTAATGAACTAGAGAAAATTTCAGTTTATTAAGTATATAATGAATTTTAAAAAACTGTATTATGAAAGATTTAGGTATGCAATGAGTATAAATCCTGTGGCATATTTACACAAAGACTCGGTCTTTAAGAAATGGCAGTTATGGGCTGGAGAGATGGCTCAGCGGTTAAGGCACTTGCCTCCAGTGCCTAAGGCCCTGAGTTCAATTCCCCAGGTCCCACATAAGCCAGACCCACAAGGTGGTGGCCCTGGTGTGCTCTCTCTGATTCTCTCTCTCTCTCTCTCTCTCTCTCTCTCTCTCTCTCTCTCTCTCTCTCTCTCTCTCTCTCTCTCTCTCTCTCTCTCTCTCTCTCTCTTTCTCTCTCTCCTCTGCTTGAAAGTGAATAAATAAAATATTTAAAAAAAAGAAATGGCAGTTATTACTTAGATTATTTACACACAACTTAGTGACAACTTTTCCACATGGAATAATATCTTCAGAATTTTGTGGAAATCTTTGAGTCTAAGCACAAAATTAGGCAAAATGATGCTCAGCAAGTGAAGCTAGTATGGACATCTTGATAACAGTAGTTTTGGTGGAAAACTAGCATTGACCAATTAAGTAATCATATTTAATGCAGGTGTGGTTTTATCCTTCTCCACTTGTAGGTAAACCAAAATCCCCATTTTGTGTCAAATTTCACATAACTCCCAAGTTTGTTCTTTTCAAATTACACTTTCGCTGCTTTCATCACCACCAAGGATGACCCCCTCCTTCAGAGCCCGATAAAGTAAACTTGTAGTAATCTCCTTGAAACATACTTTTCCTGGAATAGAATCTGGCTATTTGAACCCATATAACATTGTCATATCTTAATTCAAGAAAATACATATTTCTTAGACAATCCCTTGACATCATGAATACAGTTTGTGCTCTACATTCTCCTCCATTTAGGCAATCACAAGGACTCTGGCCATTCCTGCCCAAATGCACATTTCTTTCTGGCACTCACAATATTACAACATAATTTTTGAGATTTTCTTCCTATTCTTGGATTATTCTCACAACTGCAGCTTGCACCATCTGAGGGTCTAACATTTGTTCACTGCTGACATAACCACAGGAACTCATAGCTTGGGGTGCTGCTGCCTGGTACCTGGCAGTACACCAGATAACTTTTCTCTATCAAATCTTTAGTGATTAAACTTTGGGGTTCTCCAAAATTGAAGTTCTTATTCCAGGCCCATACACCAAGTGCATTTAGAAATTCCCAGACCTCTTCCTCAGTGGCACAGTTGCCCTACATAAAGATTACACCCAGTAGGGTCATCAGAAGACCCTTCTTTGAAAACTCATGGATGCCACACAGATTTCTCTCAGTGCAGGGGCCCACCGGCCTATTCAGAGTATAGGAGTAACTCTTGGGATCCCCTAGCTTCATTTCCAGGACATAGACCAGCTCTAGCTGAATAGAAGCTCTCCTGAGGATGTCAGGGAATTGCGCCTTGTACTTGCTACTGACCACCTTGGAACAGGAAGTGACACCTCAGTCATGAGTTTCAGGCCACACAGCATGTTAGCATGGTGGCCATTACACACCCTTACATTGGCACGGTTGGTATTACCACCCCATATTAGCATAGTGACCATTAAAGCTCCATTTACCTGCCTGCCATATTAGTAAGGTGGCCACCACCCCGCTTTCCATTTTTGCATGGCAGGGACGAGGAACTCAGCCATATTGGCATTGTGTCCATTATTACCCCCCATATTGGTATGGTGGCCATTACCATTACCCACCTGCCATATTTGCATGGTAGCCATTATTCCCCCCCATACTGGCATGGTTGCCATTTCCCGCCTGCCATACAGGCGTGGCAGTCATTTCCTACCTGCCATACTGGTGGCAGTCATTTCCTGCCTGCCATATTAGTATGGATGATGGTATACCCCCCACAAGCCCGCAACATATTGGCATGTAGTCCTTTAACCACTCACCATATTTGCATGACAGCCACCCCCCCCCATTTTGGCATGGTGGACATTGCCTCCCATGCCCCCAATATTGTCATGAAAGCCATTACCATCACCTACCATATTGGCATGGTGGCTATTTTCCACCAGTGGAGGATCAGAAAACTGTATATTTGGTCCAATTTCAAGTCTAGGCTTTTTTCTCATTCTCTTGAAACTATCTTCACATGACATAGCTGAATTTAACTTTCAGGCTCATAGATAAACCAGCAGTGACCCCAGTATACTAGCCTTTAAAGATTTATCTGCCATTGTCCTGGGATTACCAGTGGATGTCACCATACATGATATTATTATAGCTTTTTAATATCAATGTCTCCAGGGTAACAATTATCACTTGATTGATGCCCGTTTGTACAAACACTTCCTTCGTGTTATAAAGAGAAATTCAACATGTGGGTGGCATAATTCACATTCATGGGCTCAAAATATCAGTGAACAGGACCACTGCCTTCATCTAGGCACCAGAGTCGACCACGGGGCATTCCATAGTGTACAAGATTTATTCATGTAGGGCTGGAGAGATGACTCAGCAGTTAAGGCACTTGCCTCCAGTTCCTAAGGCCCTGGGTTCAATTCCTCAGTACCCACATATGCCAGACACACAAGGTAGTGGCCTGGTGCGCTCTCTCTCTCTCTCTCTCTCTCTCTCTCTCTCTCTCTCTCTCTCCTCTCTCTTTCTCTCTCTCTGTATCTCTGCATGAAAGTGAATGAATAAAATATTTTTTAAAAAAGGTTTATTCATGTAGAGTGAAAGGCACTTAAAACCACAGAGTACAATTCCTAAACATTTTATTTCTTCTGCTTTCTTGCCTTAGCCAAGAAGTAGTTTTATTATACTTAGTGTTTCCAAATCAGGGACTGAAACAGTTGTAGAAAGTAGATACCAGATTTCTTCTCTCCCGTTTACTATCAGGTTATGGTGGGGATCTCTCATATTTTCAAGAAGCTTTGATACTGTATTTTCTTGTATATGATGGAAAGTCCTAACAGTCAACAGACATGGAAAAGCTGTTGGGCACACAGCCATGGGATTGCAACACCATGAGCATTTCTGCAAGAAGTGTCACTATGATTCAGATCTACCTCGATTTGAGGAAATGCAGCACAATGGGCTCTAGTATATGGAATGAGAAATAAGGCCTGTGATGTGGCAGGTATGGGAATCAAAGAGTTTTTCATGGTATGTGTGAAGTGAATCTGCTAAGGCCTCCTGTGTTCACCTCAGCCATGCAATGGATGAATATCACCTGGCACAATGATGGGTAAAGATCAAATCTGTAATCAATAGCAGTTCTTGCTAGGATGGCTTTGCCTGAGATGGTTCAAAGATCCTCAAAAATCTTTTAATTCCAGAACGTTAGATAAGAAATTAGTGCAGGGGCACAAAACACAAAGTGATGCTTAACAAATGAAAGTAAAGAGCTTTATCCACCATTAAATAGGGCCATTTTTTCTTCTCTACATGTACTCACATGAAGTCACCTATTTTTGAATCGATGGCCAGCTTAATTTCCTAACTGCTCTTGATTCAAATGACTCTGTATTCTTTCATTATAACCCATGTATGAAGCCCTCCATTAGAATATGTATGATAAAATGCAGTTTTAGTAATCTGATTCCTGGGTGATAAGAACACATCTCCCAGACCCTGCAATGTACATTTTCACAGGCCAAGACGGGCACTTTCAAGGACACTAAGAAGAAAGTAGCTAAAGTTATCCTGACTCCACAGTTTTTGGTGGTTCCAAATCAAAATTAGCACCAAAGCTTTGAATCTGTGAAAACCTCTTTTTTACAAAATAGAATCTGTGAAGCTGTATGTATCTCCTATGGCAATTATAAATAATGTTTTTCCAAGTCTTTTTTTTCCAATCAAAATAGAAACTGTTAATGCCATGCTTATCTTCAACAGTATTGTGAAGTTTACTGGCTGAAGAGTTATGTAGCACTCGGAATAAATGATTGACAGCTTCTGAAGCTACTCTAGATTTCAGTGTTCCAGAAAGCTGTTCACTTGCCTGCTAAAGTCTCTGCAAAGAGCAGGCGAATCTGCATTCCACACTGTCAGTAGCATGATTAATTATCTATTTGGATTAGCCAGCAGGATGTGTCTTTGTGTGTTTCTGTGACATGGTTACTTACATTTCTTAGCTTTGGCCATGCACTTGAGCTATGCTTTTCCAAAAGTGTGTCTTGCAGTAACAGATACACACACGAAGCCAAGCAGTCAGTTTGTAACCGTTCATTTTCTTATTTCCACACTAACACAATGTTCAATTTTACTTAGTGTTTAAAGGGGGGGGGGAAATAGCTTTTACAAGAAAGGCTTTGTGTCAGTTCTTGTGTTTTCCACAGCTGAATAACCTTGATATGGAAATAAGCTCATGTTACATGGTATAGCCTTCAACAGCAAGTTTCTGAGAATAAGAGCTTTTTAATCAGATGATCTTGCTCTCTATTCTGAAAATGAAATTCCTTGGGGAACCTGCTATTCAGAGGAGACTTTGTTCTATTATAATATCTGTTTTCTTTTATTTCTTTCTAACCAAGAGGATACTTTGCAGAAGAACCAATTTGAGTAGGGAGGATGGTATTACAAATGAACTGCTAAGAGATCTTACAAATCATATCTGTTTTGAAGACTAGCGTAAGGATTTGAGCCAACTCGGAATATGCGTTGTCAGTACAATAATGTTTGTCCTTTCAGTAATCTAATAGGCTAGCATTGATTTCACAGGCTATGGTAACCTATGTAACCTATGACGATTAAACAGTAATTATCACATGCCTTGTGGTTTGATTTGACCAGAAAAACCTGTTTTGGTAATGGAATTATTAGGCTTAGTTAAGTTTATTTAGATAGCAATTTTAAGAAGAGGCTGGGGAAATGGCTCACTAGTGAAAGGCACTTGCCTGCAAAGACTACCGCCCTGAGAATTGATTCCCTAGTACCAACATAAAACCAGATGCACAAGGAGATATGTGCATCTGGAGTTCATTTGCAGTGGCAAGAGGCCCTGGAGTGCCCATCCTCCCCAACACCCTCTGTTGGCAAGTAAATCAGCATTAAAAAACGAAAGGGAGATTCCCTTCTCTCCCCTCCCCCTCCCCTCCTTCCCTTCCCTTCTCTTTCCTCCCCCTCCCCTCCCCTCCCTTCTTTTGGTTTTTCGAGGTAGGGTCTCACTCTAGTTTAGACTGACCTGGAATTTATTATGTAGTCTCAGGCTGGCCTCGAACTGACAGTGATCCTCCTACCTCTGCATCCAGAGAACTGGGATTTCCAGAGTGTTGGGATCAAAGGTGTACACCACCACACCTGGCAAAAGGGAGATACTATAGACATCCTTAACAAAGCATTCTGGAGGCTGAGGTAGGAAACTCACAGTTAGTCCCAGGCCAGCTGGAGGCTACAGAGTGAATTCCAGGTCAGCCTGGGCTAGAGTAAGACCCTGTCTTGGAAAACCAATAAATGAATAAATGAATGAATGAATGAATATTCTTAACATCCATAGGTTTAGAGCAATGTCACCTTTTTTGGTTTTTAAGGATACCATTTACTTGTGTCTAAGGAAGAGGCCTAAATATCCATCCATCTACCATGTATCTATCTATCTGTCTATCATCTATCTATCTATTATTGTAGTATTGGAGTTGGAGCCCAGGGCCTCCAGTATGCTAGACAAACAATCAACTTCTAAGCCACTCCACTACCTCTAGATTTGCTTTAACTACCCACCTTTTATTCCTACAGGCTCTTTCTAAATCTTTTCATGGTGCTTCATTCTCTTGGCTCACATCAGACTGGATCTGTTACTGTTAAGATTGGTAGCAGGTTGGGGAGATTGCTCTGCAAGTCTGAGGACCTGAGTTCTGATTCCCAATACACAAGTAAAAGGTCAGACATGTGGTCTGCTGTTGTAATCCCAGGACTGGAGTGACTGAGACTGGGATCCCTGGGGAATATTGGCTAGCTAGTTTAGTTGAATTAGTGAGCTCTATGTTCAGCAAGAGTCCCTGTCTCAAAAAAGTAAGGTAAAAGGATAGTTGGGCATAGTGGGTCATTCATATAATCCCAGCAACTGGGAGGCTAAGGTAAAAGGATGGCTATGAGTTTCAGGCCAGTCTGGGCTACAGAGTGAGTTCCATATCAGCATGGGCTAGAGTGAGACGTAACTAAGTAGAAAACGAAACAAACAATGACAACAATAACAAAAACAAAAAGCAGGGGCTGGGGAGATGTCTCAGCAGTTAAAGGCACTTGTTTGCAAAGCTTGTTGGCCCAGATTCAGTTCCTCAGCCAAATGCCAGATGAGCATTTGTATGCAATGGCAAGAAAAACTGGCATGCTCATAAACACAGAGAGATGTGCAATTAAAATAAATTAATAAATAAAAAGTAAGGTGAAGAGCAATTGAGAAAGACACGTGACATTGACCTCTGGGCTCTGCACACATAAGCACACATGTGTACCACACATATATGTGTGTGTTTGCACACACACACATACACACACACACGAATGCACACCACAACCACATGTAAAAAATATGAGTGAGAGATATGCAGTTTGACTATGTTAAGAAAAATTACTTAACATTTGGAAACAAGGCTTAGCCAGGTATGGTGGCACACACCTTTAATCCCAGCACTCAGGAGCCAGAGGTAGAAGGATCACCATGAACTTGAGGCCAGCCTGGAGCTACAGAGTGAGATCCAGGTCAGCCTGGGCTAGAGTGAGAGCCTACCTCAAACAAACAAAAAATATGACTACTTGTTCTTTCACCACCGCAAACAAAGCTTCATTTAATGGTCATTATCCACAGAAGCCACCCAAGGATCATTCTGTTCTCTGGGGAAGTGACCTGTTGCTTGACTAAGGCCCAGATCTGTAAACTTGCTGGATTTGTGCAGTAGAGATGCAGCAGAAGTTATGGTTTTGTTTTCCTCTTTTGCCTCTAATTAAGCAAACTTATTTCAGGATACTTTTCCTTTTGAATTCTGGTGGGTTTTGTTTGTTTTGTTTTATTTTGGCTTTTCCAAGTTAGGTCTCACTCAAGCCCAGGCTGACCTGAAATTCACTCAGTAGTCCCTGGCTTGCCTAGAACTCACAGCATTCCTCTTATTTCTGCCTCCTATATACTAGCGAGTTTCTCTCCTTAGATTCATGATACCTGTGGTATGTAGCATGTAGTCATTGTATATTCTATGCATGTGTTTTTTTCTTCTTTTTGATGTGTGTGCATGTGTGGTGTATCACATAGGTGTGCAGATGTGCAAGATGCCAGAGGCACGTGGCAGATATCGTTCTCCATCGTTCTGCCTTACTTCCTGAAGACAGACTCTCACTGAACCTGAAGCTCACACCATTTTTCCTTTAGACTGGCTAACCGGGAAGTCCTAGTGTTCTTCCTGTCTCTGTCTCCCTAAATGCTTTTTAAAATTTTTTAAGAAATATTTTTATTTATTTGAGAGGTGTGAGGGAGAGAGACTGAGTATTGATACACCAGGGCCTCTTGCCATTATTGATAAACTCCAGATCAATGTGGCACTTTCTGCATCTGGCTTTACATGGTTACTGGGGACTTGAACCTGGGCCTGCTGGCTTTGCAAGCAAGCACCTTTAACCGCTGAGCCATCTCCCCAGCCCAGTGCTTTTCTTTGGGGATGATACTATCTGCCCTTTGCCACCACACATCTCTCTGGCCTGCCTGATGCCATCTTGGAGAAGAGCTGAGGGAGCAGGGAGTCTTACCAGGTCAAGCACTTAAATGAGTCATCCAGCTAGAAAACTACCTATAAAGACATTTTATGGACAATATATATATATTAAAAATAAAATTAAATAAAATTTGTGCTGGAGAGATGGCTCAGCGGCTAAGGCACTTGCCTCCAGTGCCTAAGGCCCCAGGTTCAATTCCCCAGGTCCCACATAAGCCAGACCCACAAGGTGGTGGCCCTGGTGTTTTCTCTCTCTCTTTCTCTCTCTCTTTCTCTCTCTCTTTCTCTCTCTCTGCTTGAAAATGAATAAATAAAAAATATTAAAATTAAATAAAATTTTAAAAAGACATTTTAAATTATGAATCAAATTAAAATTAACCTTGTGCACTTCGCCCCACTTCTACCTAGAGGGTAGAAAGCTGTAAGGTGATCAGAGTAGACAGGCAGAAGGAAGAAGAAAGCTATATTTTCTTCAAAGCTGAGTACATACTATGCAAATGTGAAATGCTGCCTCCCCCACCCCGTGTGTATTGGG
>PVHP010036430.1:0-17919 GCA_004024765.1 Zapus hudsonius | reverse complement strand
TTTTTTCCTTCCTTCCTTCCTTCCTTCCTTCCTTCCTTCCTTCCTTCTTTCTTTCTTTCCCTCCCTCTCTCCCTCCCTCCCTTCCTTTCTTTTTTGGTTTTTCGAGGTAGGGTCTCACTCTAGCCCAGGCTGACCTGGAATTCACTCTGTAGTCTCAGGGTGGCCTCAAACTCACAGTGATCCTCCTACCTCTGCCTCCCGAGTGCTGGGATTAAAGGTGTGCGCCGCCATACCTGGTCCTTGCTGGTTTTCTATATTGCATTGGTCCAATCTTTCCTTACTATCCCCCCCATTGCTCCTTTCTGGAATGGTACTTTTTACTCTGCCCTATGGGTTCTAAGTATGTAACTTCTAATTTTGATTTTACAGGGCTCACAGTTAAGAGACTGTCTTGAGTCTCAGATGAGACTTTGGACTTTTGAACAGTGTTGGGATTGGTAAAGGCTATGAGGTATGTTTTTTCAATATTTTAATTTTTTGCAAGCAGAGAGAAATAGAAGAGAGACAGGCAGAGAGAATGGATGTGTCAGGGTCTCCAGCCACTACAAACAAACTCTAGCTGCATGCATCACCTTGTGCATTTGGCTCGACGTGGGTACTAGGGAATTGAACCCAGGTCATTAGGCTTTGCAGGCAAGCGCCTTATCCGCTGAGTCATCTCTCCAGCCCAGGTCTTTCAAAGTTGGACTGAATGCATTTTGTATCATGAGATAGCCATGCGTCTATGGGGGTCAGGGGTAGAGAGTGGTGGTTTAAATGTAAAATGTCCCCCATAAGCTCATGTATTTGTGATTAAGCCTCTTACTTGATTCCCAGCTGATGTAGCCTTTGGGAAGTGGAGTCTTGCTAGAGGGGGTGTGTCACTAGGGACAAACCTTGGGATTTTGTAACCCTGCCTCCCATGCCAGGGATAGCTAGCTCACTTTTGCCATTCCTCGGATTGCTATCTGTTCTCACCGTGCTTCCCTGCCACAATGAAACTTCGCCTCAAAGTGTTAAGCTGGGGGCTGGAAAGATGGCTCAGCAGTTAAGGCACTTGCTTGTAAAGCCTAGTGACCTGGGTTCGATTCCCCAGTGCCCATGTAAAGCCAGATGCAAAGTGGTGTGTGAATCCTTAACAGTGGCCAGACACCCTGGAGTGCCAATTCTCTCTCTCTCTCTCTCTCTCTCTCTCTCTCTCTCTCTCTCTCTCTCTCTCTCTCTCTCTCTCTCTCGTCTTGCAAATAAATAAATAGAATATTTTTACTATAAACTAAAATAAACGCTTTCCTTCCATAGCTGCTTCTGGTTGAGTGTTTTGCCCCAGCAATAAGAAGTTAACTGCAACAAGAACTATTTAACATTTCCAATAAATTTAAAAGTACAAGGCTGGAGAGATGGCTTAGCGGTTAAGGCATTTGCCTGCAAAGCAGAAGGACCCAAGTTCGATTCCCCAGTACCTAAATAAAGCCAGATGCACAAGGTGGCGCATGTGTATGGAGTTCATTTGCAGTGGCTGGAGGTTCTGGCGTGTTCATTCTCTCTCTTTCTCTCTCTCTCTCTCATAAATAAATAAAATATTAAAAGTACACTGGCTTATGTTCCAACAATCCCATTCCTGGCTATTCAGTACGGAGGGATGGATGGGTGATGGATGGATCAGTGGAGGATGGATATGGAACAGTCGGTACAGATGGATGATGGACCCATGGATGTATCCTAGGTAGACAGACAGGATAGAATGGATGGTGAGCAGCCATGGGATGCCTCCTGGTGGCCAGCCCTTGTGGACTGATGGCATGTTTCCAAAAGAAGAAACTAGGTTCTGGGAGAAGAGACCCCAAGCACTTACCAGCCTTGAGTTTTTCTAGCTGTGTGTGGAGGACCTGGAAACGCGCTTCCAGCTTCTCCTTCTCGGAGCGCACCATGTCCACGTGCTGCTGCAAGGCTGTGCACTGCTGTATCTGCTGCAGTTGCTGGCTGTCCTCACTGGCACGTTCACTGATCAAGGCCTTCTGCATCTGCAGGGACAGGGGCTGGACGCTGGGGCAGGCTCCAGGCCCAGAGAGAGAGGGTGCAGGACCGGTGGGAGGAGAGTGAGGGACGGGCCTGAGGACCTCACTCACCTCTTTGATTTCTTCCTGAAGATGGTGTAGCTCTGAGTTCTGCTCATTGATGAAGTTAAACTCGGCGAAGTTGCGCTCCTCAACTGGGAGAAAGGGGGGAGGGTCCGGAGAGTTGGAGACAGAGACACAGAGTGAGCAGAGACAGAGCTCACTGAAGGCAAAGGAAGAGATGTTGAGGAAGGCCATGAAGAGATAAAGGCAGAGGAGCAGGCAGACAGGAATGGACCAATCAAAGTATAGGGGCAGAAACATGGAGCCAAGTGCAAGTGAAAGAGACAGCAACACACCAACAAAGATGTATAAAGAAAAAAAGATGTGGGGAGAGTGTAACAAACACCCCAAGAAACAGACAGCAGCAGAGACAGGAGAAACGCAAAAAGGGACAAAGACTGAAAAATATGGGGAAGAAAACCTGGGAAGAGAGAGAGGAGGCCCAGGGGAGAGAGAGAAAATATGTGCAGTGAAAGAAATAGAGATGGCGTGGTGGTTTGATATAAGTCCCCCATAGACTCAGGTGTTTTTATGGGGGGTTTGGTTTTTCGAGGTAGGGTTTCGCTCTAGCCCAGGCTGACCTGGAATTCACTATGGAGTCTCAGGGTGGCCTTGAACTCATGGTGATCTTCCTACCTCTGCCTCCCGAGTGCTGGGATTAAAGGGTGGCGCCCGGCTAGACTCAGGTGGTTTATTACAGCTTGTAACTTGGGGTCTCCAGCTGCCTGGCTGGAGGTGTCACTAAGGGGGTGGATCCTGGGTCCAGCCCTAAGCTGTGTTTATGGGTGGATCTGAATTTCAGCCAAAAGGTATGCAGGGAGGTTTGAGCTCTGCTGTTTGTTGACTGATGGTGTTGTCTCTCTGCGTGGATTTATGAATGAGAGCCAGCTTCTCTCGCCACTATGGAACTTCCCCTGGATCTGTAAGCTTGAAACAAATCCCTTCCTCCTATTATCTGTGTCTGGTTTGAATGTTTATCCCAGCAACTGACTGAAACAAATGGGGATCTCGGGATAGAACCCAAATGGAGAGAATCTGAGCGCACAGGATGGAGCAGGGGAGGGGACAGGGCCAGGCCACCCAGTAAGAAGTCAGTCACAGGGCACCTGCAAGGCTCCGAGGGGAATGTGGGTGCCAGGCCTCTTCCCCCACCCAAGCTCACTCACACTCCAGGTACTTCTGCACTAGCAGGTCGGGGTCGCTCTCGCCGGTCATCTGTGACAGTTTGTGCATAGCATCCTCGTACCGAAGCACCAGCTTCTCTTGGGAGGTCTTCCGAAGTCCCTGGGCCACCTCCCAGGCTGCGGTGACAGTCATGTGGTGGGCTCCCAGAGATGCACCACCCTCCCACATCAGACCTGACCCTCCCTCATGCTAGATCCCCACCCTCATCCCTACCCTCATGCCAGGCAGCACCCTCCCAGGCCCCACCCTCTCCCACACCAGGCCCGCTCCCTGCCTGCCTTAAACCCCCAACACCTGGAGGCCTCCAGCCTCACCGCGTTGCTCCTGCTTCTGCTGGATCACAGGATCCAGCGGCCGGTCGTCGTTCTTGAGCTTGAGGAAGCGGTGCAGCTGCTCCAGGTGCGAGATCTGCCGCAGCAGGGTCTGCACCTCTCCCTCGCTCTGCAGCTCTTCCCTCTCCACTCGCTCCCGGAGCACCCCTATCTTCACCTTGGCCTCCTCCCTGGGGACATCAGCGGCCCAGCAAGATGGGAGATTAGACTGAGGTTAGCCTGGGGGTCCAAGGATGCTGGCTGGCATCCCCATACACACACACACACACACACACACACACAGAGCAGAGAACATCCTAGGCTTATAGAGCTGGGTCGGAATGGGCTAGTCATGGCCCGTGTGGTGCACACACAGGTACCCTGGAGACCAGGGATCGTGTGGGCAGTTTGATGGGGACAGTCAGAGAAAGTACTCAGACTCAGAAAGGTCAGCTAGGAGACTGATAAAAGCTGGAGTCTGGAGGTCCTACGGCTGGAAATGGTCCATGCTGGGACTGTCAAGTGCATCTCCACCCCATCTGACACTCTGCTGGGAGTGTAGCTTTGAGGCCAAGTCGGGGTGCCCTAAGTCCTCTTCAAAGTGTCAGGTCACAGGGACACTGAGTTGGAAGATGCAGAAGGCCAGTGGCCCCAGGGATTCTGCTCATGGGTTATTCTAATTCTGTCCTTCACACTTCTACTAGCCCAGGGCCTCTACCCAGAACCCAGAGCAGTGCGTTGGGATAACTTGGGCTATCCCCTGACAACCCCAAGCCCCTGCCCAAGAAATCCCTCTGCCTCAGGCAGGAGCCTACGGCTCAGGACAAGATCAAGGAAGGCAGAGTGCCAGAGACAGCTGCCTGGGCCATGTTGCCTTCCCTCTCCTGGAACTGAAGACAGCCTGTCTCTGTGTCCCCTCCCCCGACTGCCCACTGCAGGCGGCTATGTGGACAGACCGGTGGTAGAGAGCATGAGCCAGGCCAATCAGATGCCTTTCCTCAGAGTTAGGACTGGGGAATGCTAAGGAGAGAGCGAACCAAGGCTAGAAGGACACCTAGAGAGAAGGAAGGCATGGTGGTGGTCATGGCCAGGCCAAGGTGTGGCTGAGCTGTGTGAGCTAGGTCATGTCGGGTCATGGTGGGATGAGAGAAATCACAGAACCAGCAACAAAGGGGAGCAAGGTGGCTCACCCATACATGGTGGCTGCGCCCCAACTTTACACTAAGTGGAAGAATCCAGCCTGAAAAGGTATGTTTCTGAGTAGACTTCTTTGTTATTTCAAGATAGGTAGAGTCTCACTTTGGCCCAGGCTGACCTGGGAGTCACTCTGTAGTCCCAGGCTGGCCAATAACTCACAGCTATCCCTTACACCATGACACCCGGTTTAGGATTACAATTAAACGGGACACCCAGACCCGTAAAACAGAGGACACTCAAGGGAGCTTGCCAGGGACTGGGAAACGTGGTCACTCACTGCTCAAAGAATGTGTTTAGGATCTGATGGTTACATAAGGCTGTGAATATCACCTTTAATGTTTTGCTTTGTTGTGGTTATTGTTTGAAACAATGTCACATGTAGCCAGACTGGTCTCCAACCTGCTATGTAACAGGCTGGCCTTGAACTCCTGCCTCCATCTCCAGAATGCTGGGATGGGATGATATGCATGTACCACCATACCCCTTTTTTTTTTTTTTTTTTTGGTTTTTCGAGGTAGGGTCTCACTCTAGCTCAGGCTGACCTGGAATTCACTATGAAGTCTCAGGCTGGCCTTGAACTCACGGCAATCCTCCTACCTCTGCCTCCCGAGTGCTGGGATCAAAGGTATGCACCACGGCTGGGCTGTACACTTTTAGATGGTGAATATTGTATGCATTTGCAAAGAAGGGGGAGGGAACAAAAACATGGCTCAGGAATTAAAAGTGCTGCATTGCAAAGCCTGCTGGCCTGGGTTCGATTCCCCAGTACCCATGTAAAGCCAGAGGCACAAAGTGATGCATGTGTCTGGAGTTTGTTTGCAGGAGGCCCTCAAATGCCCTGCAAATAAATAAAATAACTTTTTTGTTTTGTTTTTCAAGGTAGGGTCTCGCTCTAGCCCAGGCTGACCTGGAATTCACTCTGTAGTCTCAGGGTGGCCTCGAAATCACAGCAATCCTCCTACCTCTGCCTCCCGAGTGCTGGGATTAGAGGTATGCGCCACCATGCCCAGCTAATAAAAATATTTTAGGAAAAGAAGGAAGAAGAAAGAGGAAGGGAGGGAAGGAGGGAGGAAAGGAGGCAAAAGACAGGTGTGGCTTTAGCCGATGTTAAAGGTCGGAAGATGGTGAGAACACATACGGAACCAGAGAGAGCAGAGGGAAGCAGAGATGGAAGACGAGGGAGCCCGGAGCCCAGCCTGGCAGACAAGGAAATCAGGAGAGAAACAGCTTCCACCTGCCCCTACAACCAACACTGATGAGTGACCTGGTCATGTCCCTGGGCCCCCAGCCATCTGCAAGAGCCATACATGCATCTCCATGGTGAGACCTTAATAGATGAAAACCTTGCCATTCTCAGGACCAAGGAACAAGGCCTGGACAAGGAACTGGGCCACTGGAGGTGACGGGCCATGCTGTGGGGGAACATTTTGAGTTCCAGCCTTCCCGCCTCTGGGGCCTACCTGGCGGCGTAGGCGGTGGTCGAGGATATGCTGAGGGTACTGACCATCTGCCGCAGAAGATGGATCTCCTGCAGGGAGGGGGACACAATGAGCTGGCACCCTCCAACCTGCCCACCAAGAAGGGACAGTCCAGTGCCTCCCTTGTACACTGTCCTCTGAGCAACTGCAGGGAGAGGGGTTTTTAGTAGGTCCCAAGTGAAAGTGGGGGAGGTGCTGAAGGGATGGATCGATGGTTTAAAACACTTGGTTGCAAAGTCTGATGGTCCAGGTTCAATTCCCTGGTACGCACTTAAAACCAGATGCACAAAGTGGCGTATGCATCTGGAGTTCATTTGCAGTGGCTTGAGGCTCTGGTGTGCCCATTCATTCTCTCTCTCCTCTCTCTCTCTCTCTCTCTCTCTCTCTCTCTCTCTCTCTCTCCTTACAGATAAATAAAAATAAAATAAAATAAACTTAAAGACACAGCACTATTCTCAGGAAATGTACAGAGATGTCGAAGCATTATGTGCCCAAGAAACAGGGAGACCATAGAGCAACTATAGTAATAAATCACTTCAACAAAGACAGGGCTGGCAGAGATGGGGGGAGAGAGAGATAAAGAGAGAAAGAGAGAGAGAGAGAGAAATACAGACAGAGAGCTGGAGAGATGGCTCAGTGGTTAAAGGTGCTTGCTTGAAAGCCTGACAGCCTGGCTTTGATTCCCCAGTCCCCACATAAAGCCAGAAGCACACGCATCTGGAGTTTGTTTGCAAGGGGCAAGAGGTCCTGGCACACCTACTCTCTCCCTTTTTCTCTCTCCCTGCAAATCAATAAATAAAATATTTTTAAAAAGAAATAGAGACAGAAAAAGAGAACAGTGGTACACAAGAGACAGAGGCAAGGAGAGACAGAGGTGGAGAGAGACAGAGACACAGAGAGAGAGAGAGGCAAATTACTAATCTTAACTAGGTGTGGTAGCTTACATCTATAACCTCAACTCTAGTTAGCCTGAGGCAGGAGGATGGCCATGAGTTCAAGGCCAGTTTATTCTACAGAGTGAGACTCTGTCTCAAAGACCCAAATATATGTATTATCAACCTTGAAGGATAAATTCTAAACCTTCTCAAGAAGTTTGAAATTATTTAGAAGGAAGAAAGGAAGGGAAGGAGGAAGGGATGGAGGGAAAGAGGAAGGGAAGGAGATGGAGAGGGAGAGAGAGAAAAGCTTTCAGATCAGTTGAGATTCGGAGAGATGTGAGTGTCCTGGAGAAGAACATTCAGCATTCAAAGTGCGCTGCTTCCTGCAGGTGGAAATGGGTCCTCATCCCCGCAGAGGAGTCCTGGGCCCTGGAGGCTCTACCCCCCGGGGTGACGCCCCCCCAACCTTCTTCAGCTTGTGATCCACACTCAGATAGCGGGCCCTCTCGATGCGAAGCAGGTCCAGCTCCTCCCGGAGGCCCGCGTTCCGCACCAGCTGCATGTCAAAGTGACAGGTGACCTGGGATGGGATGCAAGTGCTCTGTGAGTCTCCCCCACACTCAGCCAAGGAGGGCCCTTGTCAGAGATGGAGACCAGCCTGTTCCCTCTTGGTCACATGACCACGCCCAGGGCCCCTTCCCATCCTGCGGACATCCCTCCACCCCATCCAGTCCCCAAGTGCTGGCCAAGAGAGCCTGACGTCACACACCCTGTCCAGTTGATCTTCCAAGACCTTGATCCTACGACGGATTTTCACCTTCTGATCCATGATGACGCCAGGAGCTATGGCCTCCTTACTCTGGGTAAAGATGCGGCCCTCCCACTCCTGGATCTGGGGGAAGCACAGCACCCACTAGACACCTGCTGTTCCTGCAGCCCCAGCAACCTTCTTCCCTTCTGCAACACCCAACTCCGCCAAGATGGTCCCTGCTGGCTGCTGGACCCAAGTGTGGGCAACCACAGAGGCTGAGCCAGTTGAGCTCCTCTGCCAGGGATTTGGGGAAGCGCATGAGATTAAAATATCCCCAGGACATGGAGAATGCTGGGAGACCAAGGTCAACGGGAAAGTGGTGCTGAGAGCCCCAGAGATGCTGGGGAGATCCTGAAGGGGTCAGAGCCTTGGCCTGCGTTGGCCTCAGCCAGTTTCCCACCTGCCCTGCATTTGGGCACTCATGCTGTCTTCCCGCAGGCAGCAGACTTTCTGCTGCGTCTCTCATCAGAGGACAGATGGGTGAATTGCTAACCACTTGGCTTCCCAGTTTGTGTTGTTACAGGTTGAATTGGGTCCCCCTAAAGCTCCCCTGCTGCCCATCCTGACCCAGGTCCCTTAGAATGTGACCTGACCTGAAGATAGGGAAGCAAGTTAAAAGGCGGTCACAAGGGGTGTGCCACATCCAATCTGGCCGGGCTCAGCACTGGGGAGGTGGTGGCAGGGGAATGAATCATGAAGCCATCCCCATACATACAGTGAGACCCTACCACACATGCACACACAGATGCCAGACGCCAGACCCGGAGGCAGGAACAAAACCCAGGAGGTACTAGCCCTGCCAGTGTCGTAGTCTTGGACCTGTGGCCAAGTTATCTGGCAGCCTTGACAAACACATACACAAAGGTGCCAACCTCAGACATCCCTGGAGACTGAAAAGTTCGAGGGGACTTGGGCATTAATCAGACAACCATGTCGTTCACCAAGAGCACCAATGGCTTATATAGTTACCACAAGGTGGCATCTTCCTGAACTGGTTTCAGGAGTGATTAAAAAATAAATAAGAGCTGGGCGTGGTGACACACGCCTTTAATCCCAGGACTCAGGAGGCAGAGGTAGGAGATCACTGTGAGTTTGAGACCAGCCAGGGTTACACAGTGAGTTCTAGATCAGCCTGGGCTCCACTGAGACCCTGCATCAATAAATAAACTTACCAATGTATGCAGAAGACGTCTGCATAGTTCATACTACTGTGTGGGGCCCTACAGCTACCCCAGGGAAATTTTCAAACTAATTTTTGTTTAACTTTTAATTCCATGAGTCAAGAGCTACATAACACAAAAGCTGCAGAGTTCCCTGAAGCCCACTGGAGGTGGAGCGGTGGTCAGGTTAGCACCAGGATGGAAAGGTGGTACAGGACCAAAGACAGACAGACAGACAGACAGACAGACAGACACACACACACACACACACACACACACACACACACACACACACACACTAAATTCTAGTTGGATTAGGGACCTAAATGTTTATAGCAAGTTTACATATATATTTTTGGGTTTTTTTTTTGCAATAACCTCTCAATGCAAAAAATATACATATTCAAACTTGCTATAAACATTTAGGTCGCTAATCCAACTAGAATTTGTGTGTGTGTGTGTGTGTGTGTGTGTGTGTGTGTGTGTGTGTGTGTGTGTGCTGGCTTAGCCCTAAATTACAGCAACCTTCCTGCCTCAGCTGCCTCATGCTGAACTTAAAGAGGTGCCAGGGGGTGGATGTTTTTGGTGGTCCCATTATACAGATGAGGTAATCAAGGCAGCAAGAATTGACAACAGGTTCCCCGAGGACCGCAAAACCTGCTCACCCACCTGCTGGTCCAGGGCCCGGATGTGCTCCTGCAACCCCTCCACCTCGGCCTGCACCTGCGTCCTGCACTTGAGTAGCCGGCCCATGTCATCCAGACATTTGCTGTCTCCCAGCCGCCGGACCTGGTTCTCTGCCACGCTCATCTGTTTCTGGAGTTCGGTGCGATATTCCTCCAGCTGTCGGATCTCCTCACTATCCAGGAGGGGGGAGCAGGGTTCAGCAACCAGCACCCCTCCCCAGCCCTCCTTGGTCCCTGGGTCCAGGGAGTTCCTCCCCAGCTCACAGCTGCTTGTTGATCCTCTGGTTTATCTCCTTGCTGTAGGCTCGACGTTCCCCCTCCATCACCTTGCATTGCCGCTGCAGTCGGCTGAGTTCCCATTCTACTGAAGGTGGGCCAGACAAGGGACTTAGCCATCCAGAACGTCCGTCCGCCCCTCCCTCCCTCCCTCCCCAGGACCCAGGAGTTCTGATCCTTTGAGGTCTCCAAACTACAAGTGCCCTGCAGACCTAGCCCAGCACCCTCTGAGAATGCACACTCAGTCCCTAAGTCCCCCCAGCTTCCTACTTGCTTGGTTATCCTGGTAACCAAGCTCACCCCTTGTGACCTGACCCTGCCCTCAATGGAACTGTCCTAAAACTTAGAACCCCTACCCTGATCACACTGTTTTCCCTCCCTTCTCCCCTGGGCAGCTCTAGGCCCCACTCGGACCTCCCCTGCTGCAGCTCTTCCCGGCACCCCAGTTCGGGGGAGCCTGCCCGCCCCACGTGCCTCAGGGTACCCCTCCATTTACACGCTCCTGGAGAAGGTGCTGATGAGAACAAGAATCGGGTTACCCAGTCCCTCCTGGAAGAGGTCGCTGTCCTCGGAGCGGGCGCTCCTGGTGGGCTTGCCCAGAGGCATCTCGGCTCAGAGTCGGTGCTGCTGGCAGGAGGCGGGGGTGAGGGGTCTGAGTCTCAAGGGCAGGACAAGGTCATCCGAAGACTCCGCACCTCCGAGCCTCGGCAGGCTGAGCTCTCTACCTGCTCCGAGACCTGTCCTGTGCTCGCTGTCCCAAGCTCACTGTTGTGCTCCAGTTACTAGGGAGACAAGGGGCCAATGAGGCCTGAGGACAGGGGCGGGGGGCGGAGCCAGCCGAAGACCCTGGAGACCCTCTGGAAGTGGGGGGTGGTCTGCACGGGGAGGGGTGGGGCTGACAGTCAGGGGCGTGGCTAAGGGAGGGGCCATGGGCCTGCAATGAGCAAGGGGAGGGACGTGGATGGGGAGGACCTTGAAGGAGCTAGGGGGAGGAGCCAGGGTCTCGTGGGCGGGGATTAGAGCTGGGGGCGGGGCTCCGTGTGAGGGGCGGGGCTCGGGTCTTTGAAAGGCGGGGTCACAAGGGGTGAATCTGGTGTGGTGGTGCACACGTCTCTAATGCCAGCCCTGGGAAAGCAGAGGTAGGAGGGTCTCTGTGAGTTCGAGACCAGCCTGGGACTACAGAGTGAGTTCCAGGATCAGCCTGGGCTAGAGTGACCCTACCTCGAAAAACAAAAAATTTAAAAATTTTAAGAGGCTGGAGAGGTGGCTCAGCGGTTAAGACGTTTGCCTGCAGAGCCTAACTACTTGAGTTCGGTTCCCCAGTACCCACCTAAAGCCAGATGCACGAGGTGGCACATGCATCTGGAGTTCATTTGCAGTGGCTGGAGGCCCTGGCGCGCCCTTTCTCTCTATCAGCCTCTTTCTCTCACTTTCTCTTAAATAAATAAATAAAATGTTATTTTTAAAAAATAAATTAAAAAATGTTTTAATTTATCAGAGAGAAGGTTCAGTGGTTAAGGCGTTTGCCTGCAAAGCCTAAGGATCTGGGTTTGATTCCCCAGGACCCACGTAAAGCCAGATGCACCTTATGCAAGCATCTGGAGTTTGTTTGCAGAGGCTGGAGGCCCTGGTGTACCCATTAATTCTCTTTCTCTCTCTCTCTCTCTCTCTCTCTCTCTCTCTCTCTCTCTCTCTCTCTCTCTCTCTCTCTCTCTCTCTCTCTGCTAGCAAATAAGTAAATAAATTCACACAACTCATTTTTAAAATTTTTTTTAAAGAACTAGCAAGCGGCCTTGGAGGGGGGCTGTGTGAAGGGTCTCAAGAGTGTCACAGATCTGCAGGAACTGAAAGAGTCTGGAAGGAAACGTCTAGAACATTAGACTCTGGGGCTAGGCGTCCTGATCGTTTGGGAAATTCATTAGGAAGGAGCTCACCACTGTCCCAGCTACCGCATAGGCTCAGCACGCATGCGCACCCAACGGCTTCCTATGGAAGCTGCCAAAGCGCTGGAGGGAGTGACGGCGACAGGGGAGGGGCTCGGCCCTGCAGACCACGCCCCTAGATCTGCAGGTCACGCCCCCGTCCCCACGGACCACGCCCCTCGAGCCAGCTGCTGCTCACGTGGGTTCCGGGCTGGCTAGGCCCAGTAGGCCACGCCCCTGGTCCTGCAGGTCACGCCCCCGTCCCCACGGACCACGCCCCTCGAGCCAGCTGCTGCCCACGTGGGTTCCGGGCCGGCTCGGCCCAGTAGGCCACGCCCCTGGCTCTGCAGGCCACGCCCCTGGCCCTGCAGGTCACGCCCCCGTCTCCACGGGCCACGTCCCTCGAGCCAGTTGCTGCTCACGTGGGTTCCGGGCCGGCTTGGCCCAGTAGGCCACGCCCCTAGTTCTGAAGACCACGCCCCCACAGGCCACGCCCCTCGAGCCAGCTGCTGCCCACGTGGGCTCCGCTCCCTGCAGGCTGGGTGTGTCTCGCCTGCGGTTTCCTGTGGGAGGAAGCAGCTCGTCACCCCGGAGGCCTGCGAGGGGAGATCCCGCCACTTCCTTTGTCCCCCTTTCTCCGCGGCCCTACTGCTGGGGACACCCCTAAGCACCTCCCCTGGGCACCCCAAGTCCGGGGCTGTCAGCTCTCAGCTCGGATCTGCAGCCCCTGCCCGCAGAGGAAGCCCCAAAGGAGTCTCTTAGAGAATTCTAGACTTTCCAGCTTCCTGGGGAGCAGCGTGCAGAGCCCAGCCTCTGACCTCCTCCCCTAGAGATCAAGTTGGATTTGGAACTTCAGCCTTAGGACCCCAAGGGCCCTTTCAAAAGAAAAAAAAAGGGAAGGGGAGCTGGAGAGATGGCTCAGTTAAGACACTTGCCTGCAGAGTCTATAAAGACCTGGGTTCGATTCCTGAAGCACCCACTTAAAGCCAAGTGGCACATGCTTCTGGAGTTCGTTTGCAGCGGCTGCAGGACCTGGCGCTCTCTCTCTCTCTCTCTCTCTCTCTCTCTCTCTCTCTCTCTCTCTCTCTCTCTCTCTCTCTCTCTCTCCTTGCAAGTAAACTATTAAAAAAGCCATCAACTCCCTCTCTCCCCCCCCTCTCTGCTTGAAAATGAATAAATAAAATAAAAGCCATCAAGAGCTGGGTGTGATGGCACACACCTTTAGTTCCAGCACTCAGGAGGCAAAGGTAGGAGGATCTCTGAGTTCAAGGCCACCCTGAGATTACATAGTGAATTCCAGGTCAGCCTGGACTAGAGCGAGACCCTACCTCGAAAAACCAAAAAAAAAAAAAAAATAGCCATCAAAGTAGAAGAGACTAGTTCAGCAAAAGGGAAAAGAAGGTTTGGGGAGTGATTATCAAAATACACTATGCACTTGTAATCAAAATGCCTTATCATGTATGAACAGTGCCAACAGAATTGTAAAAAAAAAAGGGGGGGCGAGTGTAGTGTGCATGCCTTTAATCCCAGCACTCAGGAAGCAGAGGTAGGAGGTTCGCTGTGAGTTCAAGACCAGCTTGGAACTCAAGAGTGAGTTCCAGGTCAGCCTGAGCTAGAGTGAGACCCTACCTTGAGAAAACAACAGAATAAAAAGGGGACCAGAGAGATGGCTCAGCGGTGAAAGGTTCTCGCAAAGCCTATTGGTGCCCATTAAAGCCAGATAATGTTTAAAGTAGCCCATGTTCCTGGAGTTCACTTATAGACAAAGGCCCTGTAGGGCCCATGCGCACTCTCTTTCTTTGTTTCTCTCAAAAGTAAATTAAATAATTAAAAAGGGCTAGAGAGATGGATGGCCCAACAGTTAAGGTACTTGACTGCAATGACTAACGACCTGGGTTCAATTCCCCAGCACCCATGTAAAGCCAGATGCACAAAGTGGTGCATGCGTCTGAAATTCATTTGCAGCAGCTGGAAAGCACCCATTTTCATTCATAGTCTCTCTCTCTCTCTCTCTCTCTCTCTCTCTCTCTCTATCTCTCCCCTCCCTCATTGCAAATAAAAATATTTTGGAAAAAATAAACAAATAAACAGGATTTGCCTCTGCCCTGATCTCTAGGAACCTCAAACAGTCGTCCTCATGAATCCACTCAGGAAGCCCTTGGCTGTGTCTCCGTGTTGCGGTGTTCTGTCAACCCTCTTGCACAGATAAAGACTCTGAAGAATGGAGAACTTATCAAGAGCTCGTCCAGAATCACACAAGCAGTGAGTGACTCAACTGTCCGTGCTATGAGGTACCCAGCTCCTGCCCTCCATGTACCTGTGTGCCCACCCCTCACCAAACACCACTGTGGCCACTTCCAGACACCCCAGCATCCACGTCTACAGCCCTCAGTTCTTCCTGACCAGGATCTGGTCCCCTTCCAGGGGATGCAGATAGAGTCACCACCCACACCCTAACTCAGCATCCTGAGCCCCTGGGACCACAGAGCTGTGAGAACTCTCATAGCCTCCCGCTGCCCTCTACAGTAAAATCCAGACCCCTCCCGGAGTCTTCCAGGGCGTCCTCTGGTCCCTTGCCACCACACCCTTGGTTCCCAGGGCTCCTGCCACACTGGCCCGTTTGTCTGTTGGCCAGTCGACAGGAGCCTGTTCTCAGAGCCTGTGCAATTTCCTTCTCTTCCCAGTGTCCAAAGCCTTTCTGTTCTCAGGTCTCAGTTCAAATAACTCCTCCAACAGGACTTCCCTGATTACTCCATTTTATTTTGTTTTTCACCGTAGGGTCTCACTCTAGCCCAGGCTGGCCTCAAACTCCCAGCAATCCTCCTACCTCTGCCTCCCAAGTGCTGGAATTAAAGGTGTGCTCCACTACACCCGGCTTTGATGACTCGGTTTTAAGTAGACTCCTGACAGCCATCGCTCTTTGATTGACTGATAGTATATTAGAGCCACTACACAGATTAACAAACTGAGGCACAGGGAGGTGAAATAAACGACTCAAAGTCACCAAGCCAGAACATGATGGCACTGGGATCCTTCACTTTTACCTCTTGTCCCTTCCGGAGGTTCATACTTTCCAGACCATCACGGAGCCAACTCCTCTGGAAGAGTCTTCTTGTTACAGTAGCCTGGCCTTCTTCCCCAGACTTCTGAACCCCTCCACACCCTTGTCCCAAACTCCATCAAGGAGATATCCTGTTCCTGCAAGAGATCTGGGCCACCTAAGGGCCCAGAAAACTTCTCACCCCTAAAGAGAGGCCCGAGAAGATGTCTGATGGGGGACTGGGTGGGGGCCTGGAGAATGAGGAACAGTGCTGGGCCCTCCCCGGGCTGCAGATCTCAGCTGGGTGCGGCAAGGGTGGGTATAAACGGGTCGGTATATATTGAGAGGAACAGAGGACCAAGAGGAGAGAGAGAGAGAGAGAGAGAGAGAGAGAGAGAGAGAGAGAGAGAGAGAGAGTAGGAGGGAGCCAGCAAAAGGGAGGTGGCAGGGAGGCGGGGGCCTAAGGGTGAAGGAGAGAGAAGGGCGGGGCGCGAGGCCCTTGCAGGGACCGGACTCCAACTCTTGACTTTTCCGCAGCTGTCGGTAAGTTTCCAGTCCGTTATTCGGACAGGGATTTCTTTATTTAATGGACTTTGGACACTTTGGGAGACTTTTCTCCTCCCCCTTCCCTCTTAGGTGAGGAATCCCCCCACACACACTAGTAGCCCCCTGTGTTAACTTTGTAATTGAGAAAGTGATCTCAGCCCTTGCAGTGGAGGAGATGCAGGAAGAGGTGGGGCCACTGAGGATTTGGGGGTGTCCCAGCAGAGACTTCCAAGGAGAACTTCCTACAGCTTCTCTCCTGAGGATCTGACAACTGAGGTTCAGGAGTACCCCCTGAGCTGGAGACCGCCAGGCTCTATCTCTGGACAGTGAAGGGTGGCGGTCACTCTGCTCATCTTCATCCGATCCATCTTCCCAGGTGTCCAGACGTCCCAGGGTGGGGTGGAGACCTCGTGGACACCGCCGGGGGCTGGGGTTTCCCTGGTGCTAGAGGCAGGGGAGAGGATGAGTCACAGATGACTCACCCAGGAGGGGAGGGTGTGAGGCAAGGATGCCTGTCCTGGGGCAGTCCTCCAGTCCTCCTGATACATGGGAAGGGTGCAAGCTTGAATTTTCATATGGGGACCAGTTGGCCCAGAGATGGGCACTGAGGAGTGCCAAACCCTGTTAATCCTCTCCCAAGAGTCCATCGGGCACTGGCAGCCCCTAAGGAGCAAGATCCCTGGGTTCACACTTCTCCCCCAGGAGGCACTGACCTGTCCTCCTTTCCAGACCACAGCCCTCCTCCATCAGATCTGACAGTCCTCCCCAGCACTCCTCCCTATAATCTCAGACCTCCCCACCCTCCTCCGTTAGACCTGAGTCCTTCCACAGTCCTCCTCCCTCAAACTGCAGAGATCTCCCCAGCCCTCCCTCTATCATACCGGAGAGTTCTCCCCAGCCCCACTCCATCAGACCTGTGGGACCTCCACAGCCCTTTGTCCCTCAAACCTGAGTCTCCCCCAGCCCTCCCTCATCAGACCTGAGACCTCCCCAACCCTCCTCCATCAGACCTGAGAACCCTCCATGGCCCTCTTCCCTCAGGATTGAGGGTCCCTTCTCCCCGGCCCCTCCTGAGCGCCATCCACCCCCAGGCTCACTGCAATCATGTCGCTCCTTCTGCTGGTGGTCTCCGCTCTTCATATCCTCATTCTCATCCTGCTTTTCGTGGCCACCTTGGACAAGGTAAGCCTTGCCCTCCGAGCTTGTGCTATCCCCCTGGTTGACACCCCAGGGCACCCTGCCCTCCTCTCCTAACCCTCCCTGGTGTCTCTCCCTCCCAGTCCTGGTGGGCTCTCTCAGGGAATGAGTCCTTGAACCTGTGGTACGACTGCATGTGGAACGCCACCACCAGTGCGTGGGACTGTGGTAACGTCAGTGAGAATGGTGAGTGTGGGGACCCACTGGGTGCTGAGTGTGCCAGCCAGGCCTGTGTAGATGGAGGAACACCTGCTGCAGGCTTAAAGAATAGGGAGAAGCCCCCCCCCCCAGGTTCTGAAAAGTCTATCCAAAGGTGTAAGGAAATGCAGCCTGTGTTAGTTGGGGTGGGTAGGGTGGGGTCAGAGTTTTAAAGATGGAGCAGCCTCCTTACCGAATCCTAAGTGACAGAAGGGCCAGTTGGGGCGGAGCGGAGCACTTGCCTAGCATAAGATCCCTTCAGCACAGAAAAAGCGAAGATCTGAGCAAAGTGGTGGCTTGTGGCTTGTGGGTCTCGTGTCTATTCACCTTGTGCCGGAGGAAGCCCACGCAAGAAAAGGAAATAAGGGAAATTAGTAAAAAAAAATAAAAATATAGATAGAGATATGTAGATTATCATCTCTATCTATCTATCTATCCACCTATCTATCTATCATCTATAGGGGGTGGGTCAAAGGGAGATATCAGACAAACCCAGACTCTTGTACATGCTAGACAAACCTCAAACGCTAAACTACACCCCCAAATTTCTCTATATTTTATTTTTGTGTGTGTGTGTTCATGGTGCATGGGCCCATGTGTTTGAGGGTGGTGGGGGGGGGGCATAGGTTGATGTCCAGTGTCTTCCTTGATCCACTTTTTTTTCCTGAGACAAAGTCTCTCATTTGGATCCAGAGCTCACCCACTGGCTAGTCTAACTTGCCCTGGGGATTCTCCGTCTCTGAAGGGATTACAGAATACAGGCGGTCCCACCTGACATTTATGTGGTTGCTGGAGATTAAAAACTCTGGTCTTTACGTTGAGCAAGAGTGCTTTATTCACTGAGTCATCTCCCCAGCCCCATACTTTATTCTTTTTTTAAAAAATATTTTATTTATTCATTTTCAAGCAGAGAGAGAGAGAGAGAGAGAGAGAGAGAG
>PVHP010036429.1:0-17911 GCA_004024765.1 Zapus hudsonius | reverse complement strand
GAAATATAACACTTTTTAAAATGGTTATTATAGGGGCTGGGGAGGTGGGTCAGCGGTTAAAGGTGCTTGCTTGCAAAACCTTTGAGCCTGGGTTCAGTACATGTTCAAATCCCCAGTACTCATGTAAAGCCATATGCACAAAGTGTCATATGCATCAGGATTGTGTTTGCAGTGGCAAGAGGCCCTGGGGTACTCATTCTCTCTCTCTCCCCTTGCAAATAAATAAATCTAAATTTAAAATGTTAGTAAAATTCCAAGTTCAGTCTTTGCTTCATTACTGAACAATTTTGAACTCACTGAACCTTCCTGGAAGATGCTTACTGGGCAAAGAACAATTTGTTTCCTAAAAGATTTATATTTAAAAGTATCCCTTACTTAAATTATTTGTCCAAGATTTATCTGATCATTTAAGATAGAAAACTATATGTTCTTAGAAGCTGAGAGATTTTGACAGATGTGACCTGAATGTTTCCTATGAATATTGAGACGAAAGGAGAAAGAGGCTACTAGATTTATTTACATGTGGACTTCAAATGTGGTGACTTTGTCTCAGAGTTATTTTATTCAATATCCAGTAAATGACCCTGCTACCCATTTCATCCACATTCAATAAAAGAAAAATAAACCACTCATCCAGAGCCTAAGAAGAATCCCACACAAGAAAAATATACTTTTTTAAAGTCCCTTCATTTTCCATGCTTCCAGTACTGTGAATAATACTCAGCTATTCACTGGGGCTACTGGAACATCAAACAGCTTTAGAAAAATACAAGTGGTTCTAATTATTTCCCCATTAGGAATCCTTGGCTTCATTAAAAAGACCATATGAGTTACTTGATGGCCAGATGGCAAAATTAAAGGAAAATGAAGCAGAAAACACCTCTACAACATGCCCCTCTAGGATTCATGAAACTAACATAATACGGTGAGAATACCTGTTAGATGACCTCTGAGAAGTAGAGAAACTTCTAAACTTCTGCCTTGTCTTCCCATGACCTATGTTTCTGCCATCACCTTTACTTGGGAACCTGTACATTATGTCTGTGACGGGTCTGTTAGCTGTGTTTTCTCTAATCTGTCAAAATAGCTGATCATAGCTTCAATATGGCTGTTGTGCCGGTGTTGATAGGTTCAAATTCAGTTGGGTTTCTTTCTGTAGACAAGCCTATGTTTCTACAGACTGAGAAGGGCAACAATAAGGTCACTTCAGGCTTTGGTTTTTATTTCCTAGAGGACTTTTACATTCACTGTCCTTCCTCAAAAGTTCCTCAGTAATAGAAGACATTTGACATGTGTATCAGTTACTTTTTCATTGCTAGAACAAAAGACCTGACCAGAAGTAGCTTAGGAAAGGAGTTTATTTCTGCTTACCATTCCAGAAGGTAGAGTCCATCATGAAAGGGAAAGCACAGTAAGAGAAGGAAAGCTGTGTCACACACATACATCACCAGGGAGGAGCGAGAGAGAGAGAGAGAGAGAGAGAGAGAGAGAGAGCAGCATGCAGGGTCAGGCTATAATACTCAAGCCCCCACCCCATGACACACTTCCTCCTACAAGGCGCTGCCTCCTAACACAACCTTCCTGAACAGTACCACTAGCTGGAGATTAAGTATTCAACCACATGAGCCTCTAAGGAACATTTCATTCAAACCACCATATGATGGCTACCTTCCCGTCTATATTTCTTCATTCTCTGAAAAGTCCCTCCTTTCATTTTTGAAACCCAAGCACTTAGAATGTTCGTATGCCATTGCTAATAGATGTAACCCATTTATTGTCTAGGGGACTGCAAACAGAAGAGAAACTTCTTTCTGTAAACCAAGCAGATTTATTACATTTAGATATTCTGTTTTAAAATGCAAAATCCAATATTTGGTTGGATAAGGGCCCACTTTGAGAACAGAAGAAATCTATTAGCTAAATTTTAACTAATCTAAGGAGAGACCCAGGTTCTTTCCTCTAATAATATTCTACCTTTATTTCCCAGATCTGTTTAAGTAAAGATCCCTCCCCATCACTCTCACTGTAGTCAGCCACATGCCACTGGAATAAATCTCCAAACCAGGCACAGTTTATGGGAGGAAAGGATTTATTGAAGCAACAGATTCAGGGGAAGTTTCATAATGGTGAAAGAGGCATTCCCCCTTTCACAGGTCCAAGCAGAGAGAGAAAGAAGCCATCACCAACACCACACACACAGAATAGCAAACAGGCATAGGGAAGAGAGATTTTCTCCCCCTTTATATAGCCTAAGGGTGGGGTATTGCAACCCTATCCCAGACTTGCTGGCTTCCTGAGTCTCTGTAATTTCCTTCCTGGAATTGCCTTCCAGCAAGTTCACTTCTAGCTTCTCTGAGCTTCTTTACATCCTGCCCCCTACTGAGAGGGATGCTTTCCTCTAAGCATCCTCAGAGACCCATCCAAGATTTCTATAAGGGTCAAGTTAACAACAAAACTTAACCATCACAACTCACTTCTTCTCTTTGAAATAAAACAATAAAATAAGAAGATGCTCTAGACGTTTCTTCTGCTACATTCTCCCCAGCAGGCTCTTCGACCTGTTATAGTTTGCCAATTATACCATTGCTGCCATGCTGCAGAATAAAATACTAGAAATTCAGCTCAGAAAATGTATCTTTAGCCACCAATTACTGATTGAGCATGGAGTTGGAAAAAAGGCAAGAACAAACTTGCCAATGACATTCTGAAAGTCACCTCCATTTACCATCACTGGCCTCTCTCTGCAGCCACAAGAAGGATAATTCTCTACCATTATTTCTCCTGGCCAAGGCAGGATTGTGACTTTGGATGATTTAAACATTCTATAGATCTCCACTCTAACCCTTCAGATTTTGGTATAAAATATAATGAACAAGCCTGAGCTGGATGTGATGGTGCACACCTTTAATCCCAGCACTAAGGAGGCAGAGGTAGAAGGATTGGTGGCAGGTACCTTTCATTACAGCAGAGTTTGGTGGATTGCTGTGAGTTTGAGCCCAGTCTGGAACTACAAAGTGAGTTCCAGGTCAGCCTGGGATAGAGTGAGACTCTGCCTCAAACCAAATCATTCATATACATATATATATATATATATATATATATATATATATATATATATATATATATAATCTCATTCTGCTAGAAATGATATGATTTTATAATTTATAAAACCATACCAAATTTATATGTATGTGAAAGCTCAGCTAGATTCTTTCTATCCAGATCTACAAATACTGTGGGTATGTGTCTGCGTTTGCTTTGCTAGGGTCTGGAGCACTAACTTGTATGGAGCATTAACATGTGGCCTGTCCCTGCCTCTAGCTCCTAGGTCAGATGCTGGCCCCTGATATTGTTTTGTGTGAAGTGACTGACTCAACCTAACATGATTTGTATCCCTTAAAAGAAAACCCCATGGGGCTAGAGGAATGGATCAGTGGTTAAGGCATTTGCTTGCAAAGCCTGATAGCCTTGGTACAAATTCCCAATACCTACATAAAGCCAGATAAACAAAGTAGCACATGCATCTGGAGTATGTTTGCAATGGCAAGAGGCCATAGTGTGCCCATATTCTCTTTCTCTCTCTCTCTCTCTCTCTCTCTCTCTCTCTCTCTCTCTCTCTCTCTCTCTTTATATTAACTCTTAACTAAATAAATAAAAATATTTTAAAATACAAACATCCCAGAGAAACAGTGAGAAGTGAGAAAATATCAGAGGACCAAATGCCAATGATTTGTCCAACTGCCTTTGTAGACACTCCTTAACAATCAGATAAAGGCATTACCATCACATAAAAAAAAGCCTCCATCTCTGAAAGAGAACTCTTCTTGGCAGAGTACACAAACATTTATACTGAGCCTTTCATCCCCAGCATTTTTTAAGCATTACTTCATTAATCTTCAAAACAACCACATAAGGCAGGTAAAACTATTTGCTCTGGAGTTTAAATGCACCACTTAATAAGAATAGGAGAGCCAGGCGTGGTGGCGCATGCCTTTAATCCCCTCACTCTGGAGGCAGAGGTGGGAGGATTGCTGTGAGTTCAAGACCACCCTGAGACTATATAGTGAATTCCAGGTCAGCCTGGGCTACAGTGAGACCCTACCTCGAAAAACCAAAAAAACAAAAAAGAAGAAAGAAAGAAAGAAAGAAAGAAAGAAAGAAAGAAAGAAAGAAAGAAAGAAAGAAAGAAAGAAAGAAGAGTAGGAGAATGTGAGAGTGTGCAGAGACAGCACTGCAGGGCTGAACCTAGGTCCCTGGCATCTACAAACAGGCCACCATCCAAAGAGAGACAGCTGTCCTTGAACTCCATTGTCCAAGTCTTCCTGTCACTGCCTTGTCAAAGCACCCTCCCTTATCTCCTCTAGAGTTGAATCTATGTTAGAAGCTTTCCTTATCGACCATTCTTCAGTCCACACCCATACTTGCTCTTCTTGCTAAACTTTGATGTCTTTGTCTATTTGTTGGCAGCTCCAAGTTAATCAGAGAAGTGACTTTTACACATTTAGTAGGCCCCACCTGTCACCCTTCTATTTATATATTGACAGAGACCCTATGAAGATAATATCTTAGTACAAATACAATGATCAGAAAAATATTAAAAGCTGGAGAATGTAGTGAATGCCTCTTAAATGACATTAGGTAACCTGAATAGATTTGGGTACATTGCAATCATGCTTATGCTTAACCATTTTATCTTTCATTCTCAAGACCCTCTCTGCATTTTATAGACAAAGTTGCAACTAATATAGCAGGAATCTTCCAGGAACAATTTTATCTTAACCTGAGAAAATAATCGAGTCCCCACCAGGAATAAATACCTGAGAGACATAGAGTATGGGATAGTTTGATGGTTAAGTTTTATTGACAACTCGACCTGTTTAGTAGTCCACACTAATCTTGGGTGGGTCCCTGAGGTTGCTTACAAGAAGGATTAACTAAAGGAAGAGGTCCCTTCCCCAGAGTATGCCCGAGACTGGGTGACCCTCTCAGTAGGGGGCAGGATGGTCAAAAGCTCGAGGGGGAAGGAAAACTCTTCTCTTCCTCCCCCCACCTGTTTGCTGGTGTGTGTGTGTGTGTGTGTGTGTGTGTGTGTGTGTGTGTGTGTCCTTGGACCTGTGAAAGGGGGCCAGCCTCTTTCACCATTATGGAGCTTTCCCTGGATTTGTAGCTTCAACAAAACCCTTCCTCCCATAACTGTGCCTAGTTTGGAGATTGATCCCAGTGGTGTGTGCTAATGATGACAAATGACAAAATCCAACAACTACTCTACTCTAAAATTATACTCCAAACATATTCTTTAAGATTAAATTCTTTGGGCTGGAGTGCTCAGCGGTTGAGGCACTTGCCTCTAGTGCCTGAGGCCCCAGGTTCAATTCCCCAGGACCCACATAAGCCAGACCCACAAAGTGGTGACCCTGGTGATTTCTCTCTCTCTCTCTCTCTCTCTCTCTCTCTCTCTCTCTCTCTCTCTCTCTGCTTGAAAATGAATAAATGGAGTATTTGAAGAAAAAAAAAGATTAAATTCTTCATTAGCTTACATTATTATATTCAGATGAACACATGTGTCTCCATTGCCAAAGACTATGCCTGAGAACAAAACAGATAATTCAGAAACATTTTGCTATGATATGATTTAAAAGTCATTCAAATGTCAAATACTAGTATTTTTTGGAACTATCCTGTATGTTATATTCCCAAACCTTGGCACCCTTCCATTAGAGAAAATCATTGGCAGTTGAAAATAGTTTAATTATGTTTTAGGAGATGGACAAAAACAAAAATCTATGCTCATAAAACATAAGCCAAAAACCATCTAACTGCCTAAGCATGGCCATTCTCATCTGCCCTCCATTTGCTTCTTACGTGCTACTTAAATGCTCCCTTATTGCCAATTCCAGATATGTGTCTTAAATAAGTAATAAGATAATTAGCCCTGAAGTACACACATTCAACAGGCCAAGGATTAAAATAAAAGAAAGGCCTTGAGAAAAACAATGCATTACAAGAAGAAGTCATGAAAACCCATTGGGAGCAAAATGATCTCAGTGCAGGCTAGGACTCTGCTCATGATTCCGTTTCAACATGGGCATTCCTGCACAGAGCAGGGACTCCACTCATGGTGGTCAGGGGATCTTGGACCTCAAAGCAAAACTAGAAGCAGTGACATGAGCCTTAGCATGTGACAGCCTCCAGTCTGAGAGTGATTTTTGTTTTCTTCTGTTTTGTTTTCTTGCATGCTGTAGACATTGAATCAATGTTTACTACAACTTTTCTCATCTGTAAAGTGACCTAGGACTAGCTTTTAGAGACTCAAAAATTGAAGGCGTCCATTGACAGGAAACGTTTTTATAAATGAAGGAACTGCTGCTTTCTGAAAATTATCACCAACTATCTCAAAACACTGGCTCCACCCCAAGATAAAAAGAGGACTTCTCATTTTCTCTAATGTGAAATGCTTCATGTCCAGAAGGTGTTATCTTGCTGTGAAAATTAGAATATTCTGAACTCTAAGAAATCACATGGGTTTGGCTTCTTGTCTTTATCTGAGGCAGATGCTTACTTGGGAACCAGGGCTAGAAGTCCTGCCACAGACTAGCAATCAGCCGGCCAGATTGGGCCAGATTGTATCCTTAAGTAACTCAGCTTTTTTGCATCCCTGAGACATGTCTAGACAAGCAATCTTAATTGCTCAGCTGAGCAAAGTTTACCAGGACCCCAGCACCACCTGGAATCATATAGACATGGTGGTTTAGTAAATAATCATTGCTTCCCTCCTCTGTGCCTGGTACTGCCCTAGGCTATAGAGGTGATCAAGACATCCTACCTCTCAGAGCTCATAGTCTTATAGGTACATAAAGAAGAAAACAGAAACGTGCAATGAGAAAAGATAGATAAAGGATAAGATGATAGAGTAACACAAGGAAGAGGCATCTAACAGTATAAAGAGCAGAGAAGACATCTTGGTAGACATTAAAGAGGAGATTTGAATAGTGTCTGGAGGACAAATGATTAAGCTTTGGGAAGGAACATTGTGATGATTTGAATGTGGAAATGTCCCATAGTCTCATGTGCTGTGCTAAGTCATACCTAGTCTATAGTTGGTAGAGCCTTTGAGAATTGGAGGCTTGCTGGGTGAGGTCTGTCACTGGGGGTAGACTTTAAGGAACTATATATAGTCCAGCCCTGTTGGCCACACACTCTCTACTTCTTGCTCATATGGAGATGTGATGTCCAGAAGTCTGATCCCTGTCATGATGAAATTCCCCTTCAAAACTATAAGATTCCCTTCCAAGAGCTGTTTACTGAAGTCAGGTGTGTTTCCTCAGCAATGAGAAGGTAACTTCCACTGTTATCCATCGGCTGAAAGTCCAGCATGGGCTGAGCATTAGTGGGAAGCATATTGTGAAGCAGTGCTTCTCCATTAAGTATTTTCTTCTACCCTCCTGGGGGAGCTGCTAAGTGTACAGATTGCTGGGCTCCAGCTCAGCCTTCAGACTCTCTTGGGCTAAAGCCCAGAGTTGTGCACTGTAAAAGCCCATCAAGGTGATTTTAATGAAAATTGAAATATGGCTGGGTGTGCCTGCAGGCAGGTGGATGCCAGTGTCTAGGAATTTAAAAATGTCATGTACTGCACATAAAGATGTCCAAGACAGAGGAACTCGAGTGAATTCATAATCACCATCATGTATGTGTTTGTTAGTTAGCCTTCCATTACTGTAAATATATATATGCATATATATATCAGCTTAAAAAGGCAGAAAGGCTTAATTGGGCTCATCATTATGGAGTTTTGAATTCATGACTGTGTGGTCCTGTTGCTTTTGGCATGAAGTAAGGCAGTCTCTTATGGTGGGAAAGCATGGCAGAAGAAGCCCCTCACCTCATGATAGCAGGAAGCAAAGAAAGATTCAGAAAGAAGCCAGTGTCCTGCTGCTCACTCCAAGGGCACACTCCTGAAAACCTAAGTCCACTAGGCCCCGTTTCCTATAGATTCCACCACTTTTCAATAATGCTTCAGGCTGAAAACTAAGCACTTAATACATAAGCCTTTAGCACATATTTAAGATTCACAAGATAACACTAAAGTGAAAATTTTCCAGTTATGCAAGAAAAGGGGCTGTGGTATAGGGCAGAAAAGCTAACTAGATTTCTGCCCCAAAGAAATGTGTCAGTGTTTAAAAATGGTATTTAAAAGGCAGAGCAGGACCAGGTCACAAAACTGAGAGATTTAGATGAGAAAATCAGAGACAAACTTGCATCTTAAGTGATGAGGTCCGAATTGAGCCTAGCTTGCTGCTGGAAGTCAAGCCTATTCTGATGTTGAAGGAAAATGGTCTCTGGTAACTCAGAAAGGCTGTATTTTAGGATTGGATTATACAGTGTAGTGTGTGGGGATATGTTATGACTTAGTGCTCTAATGAAACCCTGGAGTCCCTTTGGCCTAGTATCATCCTCAGTGCTTACAGATAGACAGCGCTCAATAATTCAGCACTTGTCTCCTTTATAAATAGGTATTGTCCATTCCTAATCTGTCCAAACTCTCAAAGTGAGGTGTCTTCTAACAAGGCTAGCAACCTACTGCTTTCATATCTGGGATCAATGAATTTGTTCACAATTTGGAATCAGTAATCAATACCAGACATTTTTAATACAAAATAAAGAAAAAGCAACCAAAATTGTTTTTATTCAAACTATTTTCTAATTTAATCTGCATTTAGTGGGTGATCAGTCTCACTAGTTGTATCAGGACAACTAGCACAATTTCCAGAGGTCATAGGATCAATATAAGAAAGAATTAAGAAAAACAAACACAGAGCCTTGGCTTGTGTCCTTCAAAACTAATTAATTCAAGTCTGGTGGTGGTGTTTTGGTATACCAGTATAGGTGGCACTCACCCGTTTCCAATATTCCTGGTAGTTTTCATAAAAAAAAACTTCCTCAACTAGCTTTGTTGTAGGAAAATAAAGTGTAATATGCAGAATGGTAGAATGGCTCTAGAATCAGTATGACTGGATTTCAATCACTTGGTCCATCGATTAACTTGGGTGAACTAGGGTAAGTAATTGATCTCCAAAATCTCTATCGGTAAAATCAAGGTGTTAATAGTGCCCAGCTCTTTAGCTCATTGAACTGCTGTTGGGTTCTATGTAAATAAAATATTTTGGAAGAAACCATGATAAACTATTTCTATTGCTGTTGTTGCTAAGCTCACTCCAGTCTGCATGAACTCTGAGATTATTTCCATAGGAATCATGTGCTATCCTGAGGTGTGAATCCACTATCAGTGAAAAGTGCCCACAGATTCCCCTGGAAACTCCAATGGGACATTGTTGGTATGCATGACCAAGAGCAACCTACTCTATGTGAACTCCACCATGTCCTTCCTCTCCTGCTCAGTGCTGATTTACATTTGTTGTCTGTGCTTTGAAGGGACCTCACTACTACTCACTACCTCACTACTACTGGTGAGAATGTGCATGTCCAAGACAATGATGCTGATAAAGACATCAATAAGCCAGATGTTCTCATTTAATGATGAAGTTGGGCTTGGTGGTACACATCTGTAATATCAGCACTATGGAGGCAAAAGCCAAAGAATGACATTATTTAAGGCCAGCTAGCTGTGGGACAGCCAGGGATACACAGCAAAATCATGTCTCAATAAATAATCAATAAATAGATAAATAAGAAAATAAATAAAATAGATAAAAAGGTGCCAATGATATCATACTCCATTACCTAGAGCAGGAGTACAGAGCACCAGTGAGGCACAGGTTTTTCTTAAAAAGATAAGGTCACCAGCTAACATATATAACCCCACTCTCCATGTGGTTCTGCCATGCACCATGCACTGAGCCAATAGAACAATTTTAAGAGAGACTCTGGGTGGTCCTTCAAGAGAGAGAACAAGTATCCTCTCTTTCTGCATATGACCATCTAAGCAGAAGTCAGTCATCAAAGCCTAAGTGCAAGTGAACCTGATAAAGCCAAGGCACTGCTCATAGACTTCCCAGCCTCCAGAGCAATGGAAAGTAAATCATATCTTAAGTCACTCAACCCACAAGAATTTACTGTTGTAGCCCAACCTCACTGAAACACCACAGCTTGGGACAAAACTAAAACATCTTCCACATCAGGATTACAAATATTTCTATACTTGTAATTTTTTTGTCTCTCTTAATGGCTACTGTGGGCACAACTACTATTGGAATAAAAGCCATAAGTATGAGGGTAAATGATGAGAAAATGATATAGAACTTTGTTTTTTCTAAAACCTGTAAACAATTATAACCTATGTAATTTTAAAATATAAGGTTTAGGAAAGATACATTCTTTATATAAACTTGCCACACAAGCAGATTAGTTGAAGACTATGACATATTGATTTAATTACAGCTTTAAAACCATTGTTTCCCCAGAATTGTTTCCTTATTGAAAATGTGAACCATGAAATGTGTTCACTTAAGTCCATATTAAAGCAGTACAAACCACAGTAGTGATATTTGTATATCACACATAGTATAAAATATTGTTTAACTACTATAATTTAATTCCAATATGCAACCACTTCATAAAGAGAATATAGCAGATATTGTTTCTATGTTATGGATAAGGAAACTGTAGCTCACCAAGAATAAGTAAATTGTTCCATCCACATAGCTGGAAGTCATATAGTCAGGATTTCCACTTACACCTTGCAAAAATCTCATACCAAAGTTTATTTGCTGTGGCATTGGTGATTCCAATTAAGTATTTGCTTTAATCAATGCTGTTGGGAATTTTGATGTCCCAATGGATTGCTCTTCAATTCCTCCCAATGCATTGACTGAAAACCATTCCACCAAGTCTCACAATATGATGCCAGGTAACAGCCGGAGTCAACTAGAGTGTAAGAGGCAAGGGCAGACTAAAGAACCAGAGAAGCTCATAGGCGAAACATCCATGGCTGTGTCAAAGAAGGCAGAGGCCCATAAAACAACTGAGGTGGGCCTGATCGAGAGGAAACATCATAGGTTGGGTCCAAAGACCCACAGACCTAGTCAGCACTGACAGCATCTCTGCATGTTCCCTAAACTGTCCCTCTAGCTAGTAAGGATTTCCTCAATCTCTATTTCCATCATGCCTTCCTTGGATGCGCTGTTAATATCATTGGATTTGTTTGTTTGGAGGGGAGATTATTGGTTGATTGCTCAAAAATAAAAACAGAAATGCAATCACTCAAAGTGCAATCCTCAGGAGGAAATTTTATTCTTCCCATCATATATATCAGGAGGAAATCTTATTCTTTCATATGTGTGTATGTGTGTACGCATTTATGTATGTGTGTGTGAAATTTAAATTTCTAGGTCTTTTTTTTATAAATTGAAGTTACACATTAGTTTTCATAGCATATATTAAATAAGTATAATAAGAAAAGATTTTGCATTTGTTTTAGTAACATGATTGTAATTCATATTCTCTTATTGTAACTGTTAGCAATTATAATAGGATTGAGGTTGCAGCATTTATTAAACTTTATCTGACCTGTTGGTTCTTGCTCTGTTATCAACTCTAGCACTCTTAACAACTTTAAAAATCCTAACTTTGCCCTTGGTCTATATGACTTGAAATGTTGTTCAGTGTAAAATAATTCTTTAGGTTTCTACAGTGTATTTCAAGTGGAGATGTTGTCATCTGTCACTATTCCAAACTTGTCCCACCAGCCCTTATAAAAATGTAAGTTACACCTTCAAGAATCTCCATAGGAATTCTTTAACTCTGTATCAACAGTCAAAGAAATCATTCCTGAAATACATCTGATGACATGATAGACTGGTAAAGTCAAATCTCTCCAGAAGCAAAAATTAACTATGATTACTTGATGTAAGACATCACTCAAACCAATCAAATGTTATTTTGGGAAATCATAAATTTATATCCAGCGTCAGTTTGTCACTCATTAAGTTCTTATAAGAATGATTGGGAAATTATCTTAATAAGTAAACGTTAGTCTTAACCTCTTCTTACTTTGATGGCTTAAAAATACAAGTTTATATCAATTCATTGACTCTCACTGAAATTTTCTACCTGCTTAGAAGGTTATTTATTTTACTGTTAATACACTTTATACAGGTTAGAAAGAAATTCTTGCACTGCTGCAGTCTGTGATAAATCATCTACAATGTGTTAGCACAGCTTTAGAAAGATGGTTATAGAATTAATATGCATAAGTCCTTACTTAAGTAGGTACATAAGTACCTACTATGTTCCAGACACTGTGTGAGGTACTGAAAACTTAGGAGAAAAAATTCTCATTACCTTGTAGGTGTTCTCAAACACAAAAACCACAGGAGCAGATTGCAGTCATGCCAAGGTGTCACTTTAGTGAGTGACATGGATCACCACCCCCTGGCAGTCAACAATGACAGCAGGAAAATCTGCTTTACAGAGAGTTACTGATCCTCCAGCTGTATTTTGCTTGTCACTACTTTGAAAGAGGCTTACTTTGAAGATCTCAATCATATTAAAGAAAAAAATTATAGTGCAACTTATAAATCAAGATATATAGAGAGGCTTTAGAATCCCATCTTGGGAGGAACTCATTAGCTCCCAATGGTAGTGAAAACACAAAACGAGTCTATGAACTTGTTGAAGAAGTCATTTTATCTTCAGTAAGCATTTTCTGAAGTACTGAGTCTCCCTTTCAATTTTTTCCCAAATGATGAAAGATCCAATCAGAAGAGTCTCCAGGCTGCCCGAGACTCAACAAGACTAGTAACATCCACCTTTCAATGAAAGGTTCAGATTTGCTTCCAAATTACTCTCAGCATAAGTACCAGTACTCTGTATCATCCTCATGGAACCTGAAAATTTCTCTTTAACATATATCTGATAATCTATCAATTCCCCAAACTCATTAGCAGCAAACATTCTCAGGCTGACTACAAGGTCTCGTTGTTCAGGAAAAGGAAGAATAGAGTCAGCTGTGGATGTTATCTCTGCAGTTACTTCTTCATTTTCCTTTGAAATCATGCAATAAAGTGAGGACATAAGTTAGGCTTTACCCATGTTACTAGATTTTAAATATTTTTGACATGGGAATAATGAACAGTTATGATCAGAGAAAATATTTACAATATAAAACTATGGATAACCACTTCAAAATACCCCAGTCCACTGAAATCACAGTAAAATCTCATTTATTTGAAGGTAACTAATTTGATTTTTTTCTTATTAATCAAAATTTTAACATATGAACATACAGAAATTTAATTGTGTTCCTGTCCCTTTATCCTCTTTTTCCCCTTTGCCCCACTCCCACACCCTGAGGAAACTCCTCTTTCAAGGTACTCCATCCTCTGGTTTCTTGTCTCATTCCTTCTTTCCTAAGCCAAGGAAGGCAGTTAGAGCCATGGACAACCCAATTTTACCAAAATAACCATGGGAAGATGGCTGACATCCTGGCAGGAGATGAGCCACTCCAGGCCTATCATATAGGGTCAAAGGAAACCTGTTAGAAAGTGGTGAGATAAACAAGAGACCTATCACCACCGAAAGTCAGATAACCCAGAAAACAACAGTGGAAACAGTCATCAACAATAGCCAACACAATCCAGAGCAGAAGTCCAGAGACACTCAAGATCTCAACAATAAAGCAGACTTAAAACTCACCCACCATGACTCAGGGAACTGAGCTGAAGAGAGGATGGAAAGATTGTAAGAGCTATGGTGGGGAGAATAACCAGAGCCATTGTCCCCCTCAGGAACAACACAGAAAGGAGACAAAAAAAAAGATAAAAAAAGCTGGCTACCTCTTATGCAATTCATAACCCCCTACCCCATGGGCAGATCCAGTTTTCCCACGGAGGAGGATCCCCAGTGGTTTGGGGACAGGGAGGTGGGAAATGGGGGTAGCATCACAAGATTTGCTCATACGATGTATCTAATTATTGACAATAAAGATATATTTTAAATGTTGATACACTCAGAATCATGCTTCTATTGCATAGTCATCAGTAACCACTGTAGGGCCATGAATGCATGTGCCACAAAATACTGACCCACACAGATTATGGCTCTTATATTCTTTCTGCCACCTTTTCCACAATGTTTCCCGAGCCTTGGAGGGCATGGTAGGAATCTCCTTTAGTGCCAAGCTCTCAAAACCCTCTTATTTTCTACTCTGATGAGTTTTGAGTCTCTTTCGTGTCTACCACCTTCTTCACAAAGAAAGTTCTCTGACTAGCAGTGACAGCAGCCCTCATATTCTTCGTGACTACCTCTGAAATATTCACTGAGCCCTGGTGGGTGTGATAGAGATGACTCTTCCAGAACTAAACCCTAACCTTTGTCTTCTTATCATTTTGATGAGTCTTGGGTCTCCCTTGTATTTGCTACCATCTGTAAAAAGAAGATTCTCTAACCAAAAGTGAGAACAGCATTAATCAAAGGGCAACATATGCACGTAGAAGCTCTTTGATGGGCATATTGCTTTGTTTAGCCAAAGGGCAGTGGAAGTTTTCCTCTGGGTCCCATGACATTCCAAGCCATAGGTTTTAGACTCAATTATCAGTACTAGGTATGATTTCAAGGTTATTCATTTTAAGTCCACATGGTAAAGTTGATCCATGAAATTATATCTATGTTTGAATAGGTGTATTAATTCCAGGCCAATTTGTTAAACTTACTCAGCTTCTATTTACATGTCTACAGAATTGAGGTAATCTCTTACCTTTCTTCAATGTTTCAAAGACCCCTTAGTGCCAGCCAGTATCTTATACCACCTCACAAACATTTTGTGCTCTAAACAATATTAATGCCTACTAATTGGTGCAGCTGCCTCAATTCTTGTCCTTTTGACCCACAACTCCATGTTATCTACATATGATCCAGCATAATTAAAAACATCATTCCCTGCTCATGACTTCCTTCTTTACTCAATCAAATTTTAATTCCTCCGTAGTGCTGACAAGGACAATGTGTGCCCTGCCCCCACCACCTGTCTCCTCCCTTGCTCCCATTTGGTCCTTCCAAGCATCACTTGGGCCTCACATTCTTTTCCAAGTCCATGAAAACTCTACACCTATGAGAAAAGTTCTACGATGAATGGCTTGTCTCGAATTCTCATTTAACTATTACCTTCCCCAACCTAGTAATCCTAAATAACACTCCATCCTTCGTTTTCCAGCCACTTTGTAACCCCTATTTGGATTTTCCTTGTCATACTGGTGAGAATGTGACTTAAAGCATATCTTTGGTTTAGTAGCTATCCCCTCCCCAACAAATAAACTTACTTATGCAGTTGAAATATGTTCCCATCTTTCACCAATGCTGATTCCAGCACAGTGAACACAGTGCCTGGCATATAGTACTCTCACAAGTATGAACTAAATGAGTGATGTGTTCTGTTTAGTAATGCGTTCCACAGCCTATCTTATATTCTTAAAAATAATAACCTCATTTTTCTTAAAATAATTCAAGCTTTTCACTTACTCAGATCTGATTTATACTAATTTAGTCTAACTTAATGCAAATCTGTCCTATGTGATAATAGGTAGCCCTATAATGACAAAAACACTGTACCTTATTTTTTTTGAAATCTTGCAAATAAAATGCATTTTCTTAGAAACCAACTTAATATGTTCTTTCAGTTTCATTTGAGATGTGATAAAATCCTAATTATGTTAACATTTGTTAATCATACAACAACTGTTGCAATTATCTTATATTGAATTTTGATGTTCCATTAATTTTTTATTAGAGTTAATCTCCAAAGCTAGGTGTGGTGACTTTAATATCTGGTAACAAATTCTTAGAAATTCCTCCTGTTCTAAGGTAAGGTTCACCCCTCCTTTGTTTCAATCTGGAAAAGTTTGTGGCTCTTTGACTAACAGAGCACCGACTTCCAGGCCTAGCTCACATCAGGTCATATGGCTTCCATCTCATTCTGGAGCACAGGCTAAGGACCACGCAGGTCTTACAACTCTGAGACTTCCACTATGAAGAGACCATCAACAGTGTCAGCTAAGTTTCTACTTGACAGCCAGCCATCTCTTATGTTTAGTCCAGTCCTGCCTTCAGATGGTCGCAGTCCTGGCTGTCATCTAACTACAACCAAATGAGAAACCCCATTAGAAAGCTCACCAACCCTCCTAGAATTACTGAGAATTAAAAACATTGTTTATACTTCTGTGTTTGGAAATAATTTATTACACAGCAGGAGAAATTTATGCACAATTTTTGTACCAGAAACCAAAATCGAATTTCTCAAGACATGTCTCTTCCCCTAGGTTGGTCTTTCTCAATTTTTCTCATGGTAAGAAAATAATCCTCATGAAATGGAATTTTGACTTTGATTCACATAATAAGTCAGAAATTTTTATGACTAGAAAATACTGTTGATTCTAGTGTGCTGAAAAAGTACTCCATGTAAGTTGTAACTTTCTGAGTTAGAACAGAGGTAGTCTAACTTTGGGCCTGCAGTCCAACTCTGGCCCACCACCTGTTCTATGTTCTATTTTCCCCCAAAGCTTCAAATATTTCCTCACTCAAGCATTGCCAAAAGTTCATTGAACCCTTTAGTTAAAAATGGCAAAACTAAAATAAAAACACAAGACTTCTGAGTATACTTTGCTCACTATGTTGCCTGGCAAGAGCAAGTTTTTTCCATCCATCTAAGCATAGTTTAATCTTTCTTTTTCGTAACTCATATCAGAATGTCTTAAATTTTGTAAGGACTTTTTTTCTTTTTGTGTGTGTATGTTTATTTTACTGTTTGTTTTATTATCAAAAAGATGGGGACTGGTCACAAGAGAAAAATACATAAGCACAGTAGAATTAAATCGCCATCTTAAATATAGTGTCAACAAACATTTTCTCCTAGGACCAAATATTTTTAGCTTTGTAAATCATATGGAAGTATCACAACTCCTCTATCCTGCTGCTTGGCACAAAATCAGCCACAGCCCAGGCTTAAATGAGCCCTCATTGCCAATCCCTGTCTTAGATAATGTCAGGGCTTACGGAGAAGCAGCGATGTAACTCTATTTGTATGACATCTGTAAAGCAAATTCTACACAAGCAAAAAGGAACAAGAATAATTTGTCTGGTTTCTACTATACTCCAAAGTAATATTTGGTGTGGTGGTTTGAATCAGATGTTACTCCATAAACTCATGGGTTCTAAATGCTTGGTCCCTAGTTGATTGCAATTTGAGAGGTGGGGCCTTTCTGGAGGAGGTGTGTTGTTGTGGGGGGGGTGGGTTAGGAGTGTTATAGCCAGCTTTTATTTGCCAGAGCTCGGCTCTCTCTCCTGCTGCTGTTTTCCACCTGCTGTTAACAAGGAAGTGCTATCCAGCCTCTGCTCTGCCATCTTTTCCCTACCATCATAAAGCTTCCCTTCAAGACTATAAGCCAAAATATATCCTTTCTTCCCATCAGCTGCTATTGGTTGGGTGATTTGTCTCAGCAATGTGAGACAAACGTGGCCATGAGTAAATGTTACTGACAAACCTGGTGAGTCAAAAGGCAGGCATTATCATTGCAGCTTTAGGTTATCCTAGCCTAATAGCACGATTAAAGCAGTTATCTCTCACACTTACACACTAAAAAGATCTTTGCCGTCTATCTATGCCTTTGCTAGATCTTCTTACAAACAGTATTCTCAAACTATGTGGCATTTTCCTCCTTGTTTTTTGAACCCTTAAAGTTCTCCCAACATAAAAATGGAGAGATTGGGGGGGCGGAGCAAGATGGAGGACGAGTAACAGCGTCGCCAGGACTCTCTTCGGAAAGGTTTGATCTCTTCAGCTGGGATCCAAACTTTGGTCACCAGCTGGACCTGAGCTCGGGCCCCCCTCCCTCCCCAGCCCCTGGGCCAGAGCAGAAGGGGTTCTCCAGCAGCTCTCTGCTCCCTAGCAGAGCAGAGGACCATG
>PVHP010036428.1:0-17923 GCA_004024765.1 Zapus hudsonius | reverse complement strand
AGCCACACCTGCTTTCTTTTTACTTCCACATGCCTGATAAACTGTTTTCCATCCTTTAACTCTAAGAAGGTTGCTGTCTTTGGAAGTAAAGTGTGTTTCCTGAAGACAGCAGATGGAAGGATCCATTTTTTTGATCCACCCTGCAATTCTGTGTCTTTTTATAGGGGAGTTAAGTCCATTTATATTCAGTGATATAACTATTTTAAAAAATTTTTAAAGAAATATTTTGTAAGATTTGATGTACTGGTCTCTTCTTTTTAAAAATATTTTATTTATTCATTTTCAAGCAGAGAGATGAGAGAGAAGAGAGAGAGAGAGAGCACACTAGGGCCATCACCTTGTGGGTCTGGCTTATATGGATCCTGGGGATCCTGGGGAATTGAACCCGGGGCCTTAGGCACTGGAAGCAAGTGCCTTAACCGCTGAGCCATCTCTCCAGCCAAGGATTCTGTCATTTTTCATTTTACTTTCCTTCATACATTACATTTAAAATATTGGCAAATCCTATGGATTTATTTATTTTCATTGCCACTGCCTTAGTGCTATGGCAGTCATACCATCATGCCTTGCATGTAAATCTCAATATTCTCCCAAGTCACATGCACTCTCTTAAGACAGAGAGACTTATCATGTGTTCCATGGAGCACCCAGAGTAACCCAGGAAAGAACAAATGCAACCATTACTCCCTGCTTAAATGCTCCAGTGGTTCCTTTACACTTAAAGCAACACAAACACTCCATCATGCCTCACACAGACTTCCTAAGCTTCACTGTTCCTTGAACAAAACCACTGTTTGCTTTTATTCTATTTGGGAAGCTTTTTACATCACTTACATAATAGGTTTGATAAGCTCACTCGGGGAAGTCACATGAAATCACACCACAGACTTCAGTGTTCATCATTGACTATGTCATAAATCTTTGATTAAGATGTTTTTTCACCACTCCCCTGTTCTATTACCTAGAATCATACTTGACATGTAAATGGTGTTTTGTTTATTATTGGTATTGAATAAATCAATAGATGTATTGAAGGAAATCCTCAAATAACGTGTTAGTTCATAATGTTTATTCATTCACACACTCGTTATCTATGTGAAAGATTGATAGATTTATGTTAAATATCAGGGACAGATTTTAATATAAGCAAATCATCGCCAATGTAAACATTAGAGTCCATCAGTCGGTTCATTCTGGAATTTCTGAATAGTATTAATAAAATAATAATAATAGCAATAATTATAAATCTAACAACTCAGGTTTTGAATTTGCTGTGAAAATAGTGTATCTTTATCTCATTATAGGCTTTGAAAAGCAGAGGATTACTTTATTTTTAAAACCAGGTTTAAAAATATATGTTGTTAACTTTTCAGTACCCTAATCTATATTAGGAAAAAAATACAATGACAAGAACTTTGGTAGAACGACAAATCCTGGTGCCAACCAGAGAAAGTTCTTAAAAGTCACAGAGCATTGATTTAGGCTTTATTAAAATTTCTTATTGTTGGTTTGATTTCACTTAGATGTGATTCCCCTTTCCTCAAGCTGTAGTCTTCCTATTTTATTACTAATATGCCTTTTTTTCCAATTTCCTGCAAAATGAATCTTAAATCTGAATGATCTTTGAAAACAAGTGCCCAGACAATCCCAAGGAGGGAAGATGGGCGTCTCTTCTTTCAGGAAAAAAGGGTGTAAGCATCAGCAAGAATGCTGCCCAGGCACTGGGGAAATGTGTGAGCAGCTAAGCTCACTTGTTAAAATTTTTCAGAAGGGTTGACAGTTGCCTCACAGTGAACACATCTAAGGACCAAGAAAAGCCACATGTTTGCCAAAAGGTTTTCAATGCTAGACTATACTATCATAGTTGAACCCCATTTCCATTAACTTAATGATGCAAGAGCCAGAGGATGGGGAGTGGTACTATGGAACACTGTCATCTGCATAGGACATGGCTGCCATGTGCATGACTTACAGTCCATCGACACTCCACTCCACCTGGGTGCTGTAGAAAAGCATGAACTTTCCAGGACTCACTGATAGTGAATGGCCGCTGGGGCGTGGGAAGACGTGTTCAGCAGTGAGTCTGGACAAATCCAACATCAAAGTGTAAGAGGGATTATGTGCGAAGAAGAAGGGGCTGAGCAGGAGGACAGGAGGAGAGGCCAGAGAAGGTTAATATGTATGGATTGTCATCAAAACAGACTACTAACGTTCATAAAATTGTCCCTAAATAAAATGCAGTATAGAGAAATTGTCCTAAAGAAGGACTGCTTAGTAAAAGTAGAGGAATGATAATTAGGATTTTAGATCCTGAAACCCACTTAAATGTAATTTTGTCTTTGGACTTTGTCCCTGCTATTAAACTATCCTTTTTAAAATTTTTAATTATTATTTCTTTAAATCTAAGTTCTATGAGGGATGAAACACGAGAGAGCTATTTCAAATTGGAGCTTGGAAGATGTCCTGAAGTTCAAGTCCATCAATGGTGAATATAGGGGAAATCAGCTCAACCTCATAGTTTCTACATGCATGCAGTCACAAGCCCACAGAACCTGTGTAGATTTGCTGGAACTTCATGTCAGACTTAGAATGTCTTTTCTTCTCATGCTTGTGATTTTTGAATGTCACTTAAAATGGTATTTTCATCCTTCTGTATGTTCAGAGAAAAGATTTCACAAAACAGCATGAGACAAAACTGGGATTAGGAAGAAATGGCTTTTAAAAACCTCTATTTTTATCAAGTAATTAGGGAACAGGAAGCAGAATAAAGGAAATAAATAAAACATCACTGTTTCTAATTTGTCTTACATTAATTTTTGGTATTGATTCTCTGAAAATTATAAACTTTATATATTTTTTCAATAAAATATTTAAAACTCATGCTGCCATGAGTGAAAAATTGTTTCATAGCCTTATTAGAGAGAAACGTTCAACATCTTGATACTTATCAGTGCTTGTTGCTTTAAGGATCATCTTATGAAAATGAGTACATGGCTCTCTAAATGATCATATAAAATGATTTACTATCCTGGATGACACTGAAGATGTTGACATGTGTGTCTTACTAGCTCAATGTGAATGACACACATTTCCAGAAAAGTACCTAAGGATCTAACCATGGATGTGAGAGCCACGGTCGGGGAGACTATCCAGAGACATTTTCCCCCTCAGCAACAACACACAAGGGGAAGGAAAAAAAAAGAATGAAAAACTGGCTACCTCTGGTGCAGTTCATACCCCCTAACCTATGGACCGATCCAGTATGTGCACTGAGGAAAGAGCCCAGTGGGTAGGGGACAAAGAGGAGGGAAGCAGGGACACATTTTCAAGATTTGCTCATACAATGTATATACTTATTCATAATAAAGATGTTTTCATTGTTTGCCCACTAAACTTTGTAACTCATTATGGACAATAAAAAAAATTTAAATGCACTTTGTTTTGAAAAAAAAAAAGAATCTAACCATGGAAGCATTACCCATTAAAACCATTTTCAAGAAAAAATCAAGTTATCATAGTATAAGTTCTCTATGACACCATGGCATAAGATTCCTAGCTGCTAAGTTACAGATAACTATGTGCATACTGAATTAGAGCACTATTATTGATGATATGTAAAGGACAGAGCAATGCAACATCACAGCAGGCACAGCAGTATCTTTCAGTAGAGACCTGCTGAGCCTGAAGACACCAGCATGCGGTCCTGCAAACTCCCACCTCAAATCGGACAAGAAAACAGACCCCAAAAGTTCTACTTTCATTTTGCACTCTGCTCACTCCAGCTGTTTCATTTTCATTGAGCCATTTCTAAGTTGCAGTTGTTCTTATTGGACAATGATATTTAGAGACCAAGATCTGGATGTTAGGCACGTTTAGTATAATTACGGTAATTATGGCTCTATTGTTCCCAGGCTCTGGCGGTGAATTCAAGTTATAGAAAACGTATTTTCACGTCATCTATGCTTCTCACACCTTTGCTCCCTCTCCGTCCCTCCTCTTCTCCTCCATCTCCCTCTCTCAGCTGCCACCTCTAGAATCCACTTGTTTTTCAAGTATATAGTCATATAGTACCCAAGAATTCACAAGTGTAAAAACATGTTAAAACAATAGCAAAACCAGAAAAGGAATACTTTAACCTACAATTATTAACAGCTAACACATGACCCAATAATCCTATAGGGTTATTTTCACATTTTCTGTTTAAATATGTTTAAGCATAAGTAATAGGTAAGAGTCGACTTTCATTTTTGTCTTTAGTTCTAACCATTCTTTTAAAAGGGATTATTGATTTTTTTTCTTTTTTACCAGTGCCACTATTTACGTTAAGCCTCACACCCTGGATATCATATACTAGGCTCATCCCCAGTTCCAAGAACACCCTTCTTCCCAAGTTTGGATTCTTGATTCCTTCTCCCTCCTTGCTTGGGTCCCCAAACCCAAGCAGGGAGCTCTGTAAAGCGTCCCTTGGTCTACTCCTGTTTCTCTAGTTTCCAACACTGACTCAGTACATTTCAGGTGCAGGACTTGTACTCAATAAAATGTTTGGACAGAGTTTCTAACTAGCTTCTCTGACAGACATTTCATGTTCTGTCATCGCAACTAAATTCTGAGCCCTTCCTGTGAGTCTCTGAGCATCTTAACAGTTTTCTTTTAATAATAATAATATTCTTTTGTGTCTGACTTCATTCAAATCATATTTGTTTTATTCTTATGGATTATGTGTATAGTTACAGTTTATATTCTTTGCTACAGATGTGCACTATATGACTAATTTATGTCCATTACTGATGGCTGTTGAGTTGTTTGCAGCTTGTATCTTTCAGAAACCTTTCATGTGAGGTTCTTCCTAGCAGTGAAATTTCTGGACCAGGGTTAGGCTACTTTAATCAAGGTATAATGCTACGCAGTTTTCCAAAGTGCTGTGCAAACTCTAACTTCCACAGCAGAACAGGATGAAATTTCTAATTACTCTATATCCTAACAAAAGTTGGTATTTTTTTAAATTCAATTTTATTTTTTATATTTTATTTATTTATAAGTAGAGAGAGGTAGAGAAATGAGAGTAATATAGAGACACACAAAATGGGCATGCTAGGGCATCCAACAGCTGCAAACTAACTCCAGATGCATGTGGCTCTGCGCATCCAGCCTTATTTAGGTCCTTGGAAATTAAATCCAGGTTGTTAACATTTTACATGCAAGCACCTTAACTGCTAAGACATCTCTCCAGCCCCCAAAGTTGGTATTTTTATATTTTTTTGTATGTGTTTTTTGAGATAGGGTCTTGTTCTATCCCAGGTTGACCTGAAATTCACTATGTAGTGTCAGGATGGCCTCAAACTCACAGCGATCCTCTTACCTTGGCCACCGAGTGCTGGGATTAAAGGCATGTGCCACCATGCCCTGCAAAAGTTGGTATTTTATAGTCACTGGTTTAACAATTTTGGTGTAGGTAAAATTATTGTGACTCTGATTTGCTGTTTACTGTGTTTCATTTCATAATCTTAATGATATTTACATAGCCTTGTCTGTTCAACTCACTTGTCCATTCTTGAGTAGTTTCTCTCTCTTAATAATGTGTCATCCTAAATAAATTTTTGAGCTAGACATAGTGACTCATGTGTAATCCCAGCTCCAAGGAGACAGGGTTGGCAGCATTGCTGGGAATTTAAGGGAACCCTGGCTACCGTGTTAGTTAGGGTAAATCAGGGATAACAGAGTGACTTGAAGGGAAGCCATTAGACACAGACTATTCCAGGTATGCAATAGTTACTGGGTAAAGGGCAAAAACTTTAGGAATAATTTATTGTTGGGAAAAGAAAATGAAAATAGTATAAGTGATCCCTGTTAGTGATTTCAAGCTTGAATTTTATGTTTAAAAACAAACAAGAATAACCAGAGTTATCAGTGGGTGAAAATAAATGAATAAAAATTTTAAAAGGTAAAAACAAAAAAGAATAACCAGAGTTCTTAATTTTACCTAGAATTAATATTTAAACACATCTTAAAAAGCCAAAGCGTTCCTCATCAGCAAAACATGATCTATTCTGGAGCTACTGCCCAGATATTCAATAGAATTTTAACCTTTGATCACAATGACCACCTACAGAATCAAGGTAATGAGATTTTCTTTGGACTCACCTCTAATATTTCACAATCTTTATTGCTGATTAGGAAGCTAGAATATTTCCTTCATATTAAAACATGTACATCAGGATGGCCAAGCAGTTACAGATAAGATAGAGCCACCTGAGTAACTGTGACCAAGCAGATGAAAGAATTTTAGTGAACCTTTCAACTTATCAACAACAACACCAAAAAAACCCGCCAGCCATTTGAAAGAAGAAAATATTGTTAGAGAATTTAGCAGAATACACATTTGAATAAAACTTACAGTTGAGCACATATTAAATTCAAAATGTTAGTTTATGAATTATATTTCTTTTTGTGTATGGATATGTGGGTGTGGTGTGTATGTATGTATGTATGTGTGGGGGCACATGTGTGTGCATGTGTAGGCTAGAGGTTGATAATGGTGTCATTTATTGAGGCTGGATCTCTCATTTGAGCCCAGAGCTCACCAATTCAACTATCCGCATTAGCCAGTTTGGCAGGGCTTCCCTTGTCTATGCCTCCCAAGTGGCCCCCAAACCTTCCATGCATTGATATGGGTGCGGCTAGGGTCCAAACTGGTCCTCACTCTTGTGGCAAGTGCTTATCCACTGAGCCATCTCCCTTGCCCCATGGACTCTATTCTAATTTACTAAGTTGTATATAGATTCAAATAGTCTATACCTTTGGAAATCATTCTAACTGAGAAAGTGAAGTATATCACAATATAAATGCATATTTAAAGAAACAAAGCCATATCTTTTTCATGTATGAATTTTGTCTTAAGTCTCATACAAGCTACTCTGGCCTGGTTCAGGACTGCAGACAGTATGATGACTACTTTTATTAATAGTAAAGCTGAAACACCAACCTTAAATTTGAATTCAATTACCAATTCAACAAATATTTGGTATACTTAATATGAATTTTTTTTTCCTGGACTTGTTCCTGGAATGTAGTGATATACAATGCACAGCATTAAGCTTGACTAAATAGGTGTTTAAGTTTAAAAACTGTGAGCGGAAGCAATTACTATGACATATTGTCTGAACAAAATTTCTGCTGAAAAAGTCCACTGGAAACAGGAAAGTCTTAGAAGAGGAACAACAGGATTTCTGGAAACACAAGTTCTTTTCACTCAAGTTCATGTAAGTAAGAAGGACACTGGGAAGATAAGGTTCCACATCGTCAGCACTTGGAGCTGAGGCCCTGGAAGTGGAGACAAAGGCAAGGCCTGAGGGGGTGGACAGAACACAAGATGTGCCCAAGAGAGTTATCTAGATTCCATAGAGACCTCCCCAGACTGGTTCTAGTCAGCGGTGGCATTCTTGACTAGGGCTGTCCGTTTGCACACATGACTATGGATGCCCCTTGTCCCACAGATGAAAGCTGTGATGATGCCACCAAGGGCAGCCTTAACTCCAGACTCCCCTTTGTGCTCAGCTTTATTTCTATCTAAGGTAATATGAATTATAATGCTTCACTCATTTTTATGTTTTAAATCAAGAAATACCTGTGAAATGTTGTATGGACAAACCATGCTTTGGTACCAGCACTTCCCTCCATCCTGCCCCCCATTCCACTGAGGACCCTCCTCAGTGGGACTGCTGGTTTCACCATAGGGTTGTAGATTTTTTCATAGCTGCACAACATGAATTTTGCCCTTCTAAAGTAAGGGAAAAGGAAAGCATGTTCCTTTAAGTATATGTCACCTCTGCTTTTCCAGACTTAAAATAGTGCTAGAAAATGTAAAGGCTCTCATAACAGCCTCGACGATCTACAAATAGAATAATGCTACATTTTTCTAAGTGGTATGATGGTAAGACGACAGTGAATGTGTATATCAGGTATTATTCAAGCACGTCAGGGATATCATAGTCCTGTCACCTGTGACAGGTGTGTTTCAAGAAACCTAGTAGATGTCTGAAGTCACATATAATAATTTTGCATATAGTACTTTTTTCTATGTATGCATATCAATGATAGCCAGCATGTTCATCATGAATACACTGGATAAAGAGATGTCTCAGGTCCTGTGTAGGACTATGTGAGACTTCATCATGCTACTCATAAAGGGTTATGATTTAAAATTTATGAAGTGTTTGTTTCTGGAATATTTTCCATAAAATAGTTTTAGACTATGATTTAACAGAGGTAACTTAAAACATGGAAAGCAAAATCACAGATGAGGAGGGAGTACTATTTAAGTTATTTAAATCATCACTGTTATTCTTATTTGGGGAACAAGAGCTTTTATAATTTACGCCAAGTTAAAGGAGTAGGAAGCGGCAAGATCAGGATCTGAGCACAGTACATAAGGCAGGGTACTTCTCATACTGTACATTTCACCATGCCAACCTGAGTCCCACATACACAGTAGAACAAAAGCATCAGACAGAGGACGGTGCTCGCAGGTGGACGCCTCAACAAGTAATTTTGGCAAATATTCTATGCCACATATTAAGATGGAATTCCATGATCACAACTTTCCTAGACTCATAATATTGATATTATTATATTATTATTATATCATATTTGTTACTGTAACCTCATTTGTATTCAGGCAGGGATAAAATGACACTCAACAGTTCATAGAAAAGCCAATAACTGGGTAAGGAAATTTAAAACATTAGAATTACTTTCAGCTTTCTTTTCTGTTATCATATCTGAAGAACTTCCTTAGAGGCACGATACGAAGGCCTGTAAAACTTTAGTTATATTGTCTATCTTACATCTGGAAGAATACAGGTGACAAACCCTAAGTGTCTCTGCCATAAACTTCCAAAAGTTTCACAGCATCATTCCTGATCTAGAAGATCTGTTTTTAAAAATAAAAGAATTTCTTGAACATTAGATGCCTCTGCATATATTTTTTCTTCTCTTTCATTGGGGTTGCTTAATTATCTTTCAACTATCAAGAGGAATCTTAATATCTGAATTGAGCTAGTCTATTTTTTTATCTGAGTTTTCTCATTATTCTCATGAGTTGAAGGAAAAGTCTTTATTGCCTTTACAAAGCAAGAGTAAAACAAATGCTAATTGAGCAGACTGATGGTTAGACAGAGAAAAAAGATGAAAGGAAAGATGTCAACATGAACAGAATATGGTGCTCTTTGTTATCCCAAGTGAATCGGCTCAGCTCACAATGTGGATCTAATACTAATTCTGACAACAGGGCCAACCTCGGAGGAGGCTCATGCAGGCACACAGATATCTTTCCCTTATTTCTTTTGCTCTGAAAGACAAAAGCAGAGATCTCTCCCTTTTATGGCTCAAATAACTCATAAATGAAGGACTATAAACACATAGATATGCATAACATCCCTCTATGCTCAATGCCAAATACTCATTTAAAGAAGAAACTATTTCTTGTCAAAGAAACTAGCTAGCTAAAAGTTCTGGTCACTGGCTATCACAGACATAATTTCTTTATGGTAGTTGAATAACACAGGAAAATCAAGCTAATGTATAAGTGATGAGGACCAGATTCCTCACCTATGCTCCCATGTGTAGGAAGTAGCTTTTTCTTTGAAAATCCAAACTAGCTATCAATGAAAACCTCACCTGATAGCCAGGGACTTGAACCACAGCTGAACATGTCTGACTGTCTGTCATGGAGAATCACCAGAGATTTTCAGGCAAGTGACTTGTGGCTCTGAAATGCTACTGTGTTTTTCTTAATAGACTGGTTGATAAGCAGCTAAGACCTCTCAGGTACTAAATGCAGAAATAAGCCCTTCTTAGGCTTTCTAAATCCTTGTCACTCTCATAACAAAATTCCTTCACTCAAGCACTAGCAGATGGAATATAGGACCACATTACGTGTTAAAGACACCCAAGTCAATCAGAGAACTTAGCTGGAGGTTTAGCTGGGCCCTACTACAAATACTATGTAATAGAAACACCACATCTATTTAGCCTGAAGTGGTGAACAAAGCTCTCTCATGTTAGACAGGGGAGAATGGAACTTAAAAAAAAAATCAAGCAAACTCTTACCTTTTGTAGCAATTCGTACACACTGAGTTTTAGTTTCCTGGTGGAGTAAGAATGAAAGATCAGTCCATTCACAGATAGTTTTCTGTTACTGCAACAAGTATAATATTTTAAAGATCACGATTTAAGCACAGTGTTACAACAATTAATTTTTTTGGTTTCTTGATATATATTATCAGAGAGCTTTTTAAAATAAGAAACATAAAGTCTTGTTTCCTAAGATGCAGGTATGTAGTATCACTTTGTAAGTAAGCAAGCTTGTGTGCCAGAGACAAGCTGGATTACTTCCATTTGCATTTCTTGTTGCTTCCTGAGCCATCAGAAAGAAAAATATATCTGCAAAGCTCATATAAATCAGCACCAAGTATAATTTAACTTGCACTTGATAGCTAAAATTTCAACCAAAGCTGAATGTTATATACTCTCTCTCGGTTCCTAGCATGACTAAAAGGCTAAAATGATAGTTGTTAGAGAAATCATCAGTTGAAGCATAATTTATCTGTTCTTTCTTTCCTTTTAATTTAGCTGTTAGGAGTTCAATGTTTATACAGGTTATTTTCTAGCTCTTGGTACATAGGGTGAAGCAAGTAGAAGCCTAAGTAGGCTGTGACAAGAATTATTATAGATGATGTAGAATAATAACGGAATACCTAAGTTTCCCAAAGCTACTTTTTGGGTCCAGGTCTCACTTCTTGGTTGCCTAGTTTTTTCAGCACCTCTGTCTCTGTCTGTTGCTTTGTTTTAAGAAAGTCTTGCTCTACAACAAGCTGCTACCCTTGAATTTGTAGCTATCTTCCTGCCTCTCATCTTCCATAATGATGAGATTACACCAGGGACCAGCACGCCTGACTCCTTGTCTTTCAGTACTCAGTAGCCTAGAAGAGGTACCGATGCCAGTAAATAAAATGAGCTGGTGGCATCTGCCTTGACCTCACTGCCACCAATTTAGTTGTTAGTGCTTTGCTTTTCAATACCTACAGGTCAAACAAAGGCATGAGGACAGTTAGCAGACTGCATCCTGGTCATCACTGACACCTGTTGTCTTCTGAGCTGACACTGGGCACTTCAAAGCTTTTGAAAAGGCCCAGTTGGCCATGGTGCACCTTTGTCTAGCTTGTAGATCACCCTTTTCCCTGGGCCTAAGGGGGCAGATACAGTCCTGTCCATGCGTCCCTGCTGGCTTGCATTATGTACCATCCTGGGCCTAGAGCTACCTGTCTTCGAACTCTCAGTCCTTCCAGATCTGGTGGCCAGTTATCACATATCAGATGCCTGTTTTATTTTTTATTCCCCTGAAAAAGAGGCTATGTATTCCCAAGAAGCATTTATAACAATATCTGAAGAAGTTTGGTATGAAGCATTTATTTTGAAATGATACAAAATAAAGCACCGAGGAATTAACAAAGAAACGATATGCCTCTACTACTTGTGACTGAACTTCATAGTATTTCACACTCTCATACAGGCCTTAAGTGTGACAGGTTAGGGTGACCCCAAAAGGAGTGTCCTTGGACTTATGCCTGCAGGCAGGCTGCCCTCATCTTTTGCCTTACCTGAACCCCTCCCCTTGAGTGGGAGGTGTCTCTTACTAGAGCTCAAACACAATCCTGAAACTGATTGGTCAAAGACAGACCAACCAGCTGTCTCTCTGGCTCACCTGGGCCAGAGGATATAGTCACTTAGAGAAGGAAGGATTGTTCTCTTTTCCCTCATGGCTGCCTAGCAGAGAGACATCTGAATCTCCAGATTTAGGTAAGGACCCCTCACCACAGTCACCAGGGCTGTGGTGAGGGGCTGGGGCTTCTTTCCCACATGAACCATTTTATTCCTCATGAAGGGAGCCCTCGTATATTTTCCCTTCTTCCTCTTGCTTGGCTGGCCAGCACAGATGCCCTGATTTCCTAGTCATTCGGCTAGCACCTTCCCGATGTGGTCTCTCCTCACTAGTGGCTGGAGATCTCTGTAGCTTTCCCTTTCCTTTTAAATAAAGCCTCCCATCACACCTTATCCTCTAGGGTCTATAATTTTAATTCTTTAATTGTATATGATAAGAATCTGGGTACTCTTAAGTTTTAAGGTGTGTTGGGACTGGCTAAGAACCCCAATTTTCCTGTTATACAAGGAATTTTGAGTTCCCAAAGCAGCTGATACTAACTGCAAGCACTGCAGTCTGAGGCTGGATGGAGCCACATCAGTGTAAAAACTCTTTGGCAATGACACTGTGAAATATATTGTTGATACTCTGATCTTTGACCAAAAAGAAGTAGAGATGTAGAAAATTCAAATGGACATTCTTAAAGAGGGCCAGAGAAATCCTCTATAAGTAAGATGTCCACTAACACCCCTCTGAGGCACAGACCAAATAACAAGAGTTAATTCAGAAACTCTCATCTCTCTAGAAATGAAAACTCAAGCCCAGATATTTCCTAGCTTGTGTTACTTCTGCTCAGAATGGCCTAATAGCTTTCATAACATTTTCTGTTTGAGAAGCCCAGTGTTTTTGAAAGATTCCCAGGTGGGTGGGGCCTCCAAGGAATTCCAGCTACATGGAAGAGTTCTGGAACAGCAGGGCATCTCCAGCCCTGCACAGCCTCCTGTTTGGGAGTACATACTGAAAGAGGTGATGGCATTTCTCAACCCTGAGCCAGCCACACTGAGAAGCAGAAACACACAGGTTACCCGTGTTCCCATAGCCCCTGCAGAAATACAAATGTGTTTTGTCTTCCAATTAAAAGTCTTCCAAGACATAATGTGACTGATGCATTCTTATGTCACATACTTCCTGCCTGCTCCCAGGTGTCCACCTAGGGAATCAATTACACAAACCCAGCAATGGCTTACTCGAGTCCATCAAAATGTCAGGAATCCAGTGGATTTTAAAAGGCAAAAGTGTTGGTTCTCAACATTCCCTTCCTTTTCCTTCTCTGCCAAAATATAAATAAATAAATGAAAACAAGTTTTAGGGAAGAAAATCTTTCAAAGAGAACAGCATGAGGCACAAAAGGCCAGGTTGTTTTCTCCACCTATGTGACCACTGGTGGCTTCTGATGTCCTGTGGTGTTTTCCTCTTCAATATTCATTTGGGATCAGCAGCAGTGTTCAAAAACAACTGTGTCCAAAATGGGAAAAGGAGCCGCCAGCAGGCACAGGGAAAACAGACTTCTGTAACGGCATAGCACCCAGCCTTCGCAGGCACACTTCTCTTTACGTTCTGTCCGCTGTACCACAGGCATCCTATTACGTTATAACTAGAGGATTGTTATATGTTATTTACTATTTGGCTTGTACCCCTGAAAAGTTTATAAGGGTTTATTACCCCGCTGTGGAATGCATATTCTGTTTATCCTGCAGTAAATTGAATCTTTTGAAGCTGTGTCGCTACTGAGCAAGGGAGGCAGAACAATGCCAGAGATTTAGCAGGGGAGGGGTCCCATCAGCAGCACGCCCACCTCTCAAAGCAGTTCACTCACAACCGTATTGTGGGCTTTCGCAGGGAGGGTACAAGAGCAGCAGTTACTAGGAAACAGATCCTGTGAAGTGTTACTGGCAGGCAGCCTCAGCCCTTCAGTCAGCCAACCCAAACCACACGCTGCCAGCAAGGATTTTTTTGTTGTTGTTGCTTTTCTTTCTATTTTTTATTTTTCTTGACAAATGCCACTGAGTATTTATAAAAGATGGCTATGGCGTTTCTTCAGAGTAAGGAAACACCAAATCCCAGAGGCAGCTTACCTTCTCCACGCTGCTCATGGCTTGGAAGTAGATGTTGTAGCCTTTGCGGGGAGCCAAAGGGGGGTTCCAAAAGCCTTGATACGTCCTGTTATCGCCCACTGTGAATGGAGCTGGCTCAGGAAGATTCCCTGGGGGCAGTTCCGCAGCAAAGTAATAGGGTGCACCCCCACTCAGGGCGTTTTGATAGGTGACAGGAACCTGGTAACACTCCATGGCCCCAGCTTCTCTCTTAGTTCGATGTGGGTGCAGTTCTTCCACGACAATCTGATAAGCACTTTGGAGAAAGGAAAAAAAAAGGAAGCATTTAGCAATTTGATATTAACACTTTGGAAAAGAGAGTGAGGATTTAAAGTGGACATGCTGCATCTAACTCTATATAAACTCTGCATTGACTGGCTGCACTAAAGCTTCTAGCTACTTTGAACTAAAAGAGTTTCTCATGCCTTTTGCTCCCCTCGACACCCACATAGGTAGGAAGGAAAGGAGAAAAATCACCATAAAATGGTTCACATTTTCAAAGGTCGAGAAACAAGCCACTCTAATAAGGACCCTGACATTAACCAGAGTCACATCACTGATTAAATTCTTTGCCTGATATTTTCAAATGTAAGAAGTTAACATTTTCTTTGGAAATGATATTAGGGAAGGCCCAGCTCCAAGGCCTAGCAGAATGAAGGCCTCAGGGAGGTGCTGGAAACTTTTCCACAATAGCTGTTATGTTAGAGAAAACAAAAGAAAAAAATATAACTTTAAAGATCTCTAATATGTATTCTTTGTCAATTTCTCAATTGATATGCTATAAGTCATTCTTTGAGGAAAATTCTTTATGTAAAGACATGTTGGTAATATGTATTATTTGTCAATTTCTCAATTGATATGCTATAAGTCATTCTTTGAGGAAAATTCTTTATGTAAAGACATGTTGGTAAAGTATACCTAGGAAATGGCATTACTGATATATTCATACACCATTAAATATTAAAATTGATGCTTAACATATTAAAACAATGTTTTAGGGCTGGAGATAGCTCAGAGATAAGAGTGCTTCGGTTTAAGCATGAGGTCCTGAGACAGCCTGAATTTGATCCCTAGCATCCATGTGAAAAGCTAGCCATAGCCACACATGTCATTAATCCCAGTCCTGTGGGGAGCAGAGACCAGACCCAAAAACAACAGCTCTAGATTGAATGAGAAATACTTGCTCAAAGAAATACCAGAGGACAGTCATCATTCTCCTCTGGCCTCCTTGTGTGCATGGGGTCTGTGCTTCTGCACACATATGTGCATACACCATCTGCATGCATATGCCACACACACATCACATCACACCATATAACAGATGTACTCTACACATAGATGACAAAAAATTAATATATTTTACAATTCCTGAAAAAGGCAGGGAAATACATTGTGACAGTGATTTTCAACTCTGTGTGAGATATGTGTGGGGTTGCCTGCTAAATCTTGAGAACTTAGGCAAATGTTTCCTCTAGCCCTTTTAGAGAGAGAAAAAAAAATTACTATTAAATAGAGTTCCATCAGGAAAAGATAATTTTCTTTAAGAAACAGAAAGAGGAGATAAAGAGTGAAAAAACACTGATCTTATAGGGCTTATATCCAGAAAAAAAACTTAGAATTTGATATGAAATTCTAATTTAAATGTAAGCTGTTATATATAAAGAAAAGATTTAAAGGATTAATTTTTTATTTACAAATAAGATTTTCTTTTCTTCATAAGCATGGAAGTTTCCATTTTTTCATGACAGTATCGCTAAAATCTGGGAATGTTGGTATCCATCTTCTTACCTTGAGAGCGGACAGGCACTATTTTAATGCCAGCAATTGTGAACAAAACAAGTAACTAAGGTAGAAGTCTATGTTATTTCAGATTATATGTACTGTAACATTCTCTATACCTCTGCCAAGCTTGGTCCCTAAGCTTACAGAATGCTACTGACATGATGTGTGCTCACTGAGGCATCCACGGAGCAGACATGTGTCAATATTAAATATAGCAAATATGCAAGCATAGCCCTAGAGAAAGGAGGAATTATCATAGTTGACATAATATTGAATTTTTAACTAACAATCCACATTTATATGTCATATACTTGAATATCCCATGGACACATCTACACACAAAAATTCACACATAGGTCCTCTCAAGGCAAATCTAACCCATAATGAAAATTACCCCACTTTGTTATTAACTTAAGCTAATTCTTAAAATAAATTTATTGATTATCCCCTCCATCTAGAAAACCCCAGATAAACTGGTGTCTATTCAATCCTAACTAATTCCAATAAGTTGACATAGACTCTACATTTCAAGTTAGGGCACTTCATGCGAAACAGGCTGAGACTCTGCAGATTTGTTAGGGACAAACTGCTTTTGCCAATATGAAGGGGACCAGGGAAGGAACTAAAGGTACAGTCTGCAGCTGAGAGTCTTGAGTCTGGCTCCACACAAGATTAAAGTGAATATCTTGGACTGAATTTCCAGATATGGTATTATTCATAATTAAAGAAATATTGTTTTAGTTTTCTAAGTTTGGGATGATTTGATCAAGCATAAAAATTAAGAAAAGTATTCCATTTATTCATTCAAATATTCTATCAGCATGGACTTTACTATTGTAATACTTGCTTTATTTACTAATAGTATCCATTTATTCTCTGACACTCAACAACAATCGAACCTGCCAGTCCTTGATTGTAGAATTCCCAGCTTCTAGAGTTGTTAAAAATGCATGCATGTTGTTTAAAGACACCTAGAACTGTGTTTAGTAGTTTTCAAGAATATTTCCTAAAATATTCCTTGTGCAATGATCGAATCCTATGGGTCTCACTGTCTCCCATTCATTCCCCTCCTCCGCCACACCTAGAGAAGTGTCTTCAGTGCATACCACTCAGCTCGGTGTCTGGGTATTTGTCAAACTCAGCAATGCTCATTCCATTAGCAGACATGGGAGACATCTCACTTTTATATTAAATATGTTTTCAAATAGGATAATGGGCAAGTAGGCATTTGTACAATGAACTTTTGCCTTTTCTGGTGATGTTCTTTCTCAGGACATATCCAAAGAATCTTGTTTTTCTTTCCACATGAAAGGACTTTTGCCTGACAAGTTCTTACCATTATTTGAGAGTTTTCCCAATCAACCTTCTCCTATGTCTTTATATCCATCATTTGTTCACTCATTTCCTTCAGCACTGAACAGTTCACACAGTCACTGAGTGCGGAAGGGTGAAAAAAAGGACCGATTCTCTCAGACCTTATATTTGCTTTTCTATTTATGAAACTTTCAGAGTCCACTGTTGTTGGAATGTGTGCTAGCTCTCAAAAGTTGGAGGAACTTTAACAGTAAAAAAAAGTCTCCTCTTTACAAGTTTATTTTTTATATTTTATTTATTCATTTTCAAGCAGAGAGATGAGAAAGAAAGAAAGAGAGAGAGAGAGAGAGAGAGAGAGAGAGAGAGAGAGAGAGAGAGAGAGAGAGAGAGAGATAAAACCAGGGCCAAGTCTGGCTTATGTGGGTACTGGAGAATTGAACCGGGGGCCTCAGGCACTGGAGCCAAGTGCCTTAACCGCTGAGCCATCTCTCCAGCCATACAAGTTTATTTATTTTCTTTATTGTTCATAATGAGTTACATTGTTTAGTGGGCCAACCATGAGTTGTAATCCCCAATTCCCCGTGCCCCCCTTCCCCATCCCCAGTCAGCTGGATATCCTCCTCTGTGGGCCTTCTATATCAGTCTTTGTGGTAGGGGACCATGGATAGCCCAGTCTTCAGCCGGGTTCTCATGACCCAAGTGTGTTGTTACTGAGGGTTGCCAAGTCTCTGCTATTCTCCCCCACCACGGCTCTCACAATCTTTCCGCCCCCTCTTCCGCTCAGTTCCCTGAGTCGTGGTAGGTGAGTATTGAGGCTGCTATGGTGTTGTGAGCTTAGGGGTTTTTGTGTCGAGATTCGTTGGTTTCTGTCACACTGGCTTATCTTTTGTTGATTGAATGGCTATGGCTGTGGGTCCCTTGTACATCCAATCATTCTCTGTGGGGTTCCATATGGATCCTCCCCCATATGACTGTG
>PVHP010036427.1:0-17643 GCA_004024765.1 Zapus hudsonius | reverse complement strand
CCCTTACTGAGTTTTTAACCCTTAATCTATTGGATTACTGAGAGACTCTTCAAGTATGTTTGTGGATTTTACTATTTCTTTGCTTTTTGAATTCTACTACAGCTTTGCTTTATGAATTCTGAAGTTACATGACTTTTCATTGACAACATCCATACTGTGATTAGTCTCCTCCCACAACCTTCCCTTCCACCCCCCACCTTCCCCCTCCACTGACTCCTTATTTCCAGCCAGCCCCTCTTCTGTTTCCTTTATTGACAGTTTTTATGTATGTATAAAAAATGTATTTTATCATAGTCGCCTCATCTCCCTCTGTCTTCTCTCTACCCCACCCCTTACTCCTTCCCACAGTTCACTTCCTCCCTCCACCTACTTCCTCTACAATTTTTTGTTTATGAATTTTATTGTATGACACTATTGGGTATTGGTCTTATTCCCATCAGGTTCTAGTCTTCTATCCTCTCTCCCTTGCCTGCAATCAAATGAAGGCCCGCCTCAGAGAGTTATTGATTAATGATCCTTTGGGGGTCATGAATGCATCAGTAAGTCTATGTGGGGGTGTGAACAGTGTCACAGGACACTCCTTCCCACCCTGTGGCTCTTACAATCTTTCCACCTGCTCTTCTACAATTATTCCGAGTCTTGTAGCTGAGTTTAGACACATATCTGATTTTCTCCATATACTTCATATTCCATAGCACATTGATTTAAATCGATTCGAAAAGCCAATACTCACTTTTATATGTACATAAGTTATTCCTTCCACTCTTCTCTAGTTCTTCCACAGTGCAGTACTCCTATCTGGAATAATTTTCCATTAGCCTGAAGATGTTTAAATAGTTCTTATTCTGAATTCTGCTAGTTGAAAATTCACTCAGATTGTGGATATCTTCATTTTTGAGGAAATTATTATTATTATTTTTTTTGCTTTGCACAGGCTTGCAGGTTGTCTGAGTTTATAGGTTTTTTTTGTTTCAATGCAATTATATTCTTGTTTTCTTGTTTTCATTATTCTTTTGAAAGACAGCTGTATTTCTGTTTCTTTCAGTAGAAAATATCCTTGTCCATGGCTGCTTTTCAGATCTTTTCTGCGAATTTGGTTTTCAGCAGTGTGGTAATGAAGTATCTGAGGTCAGAGTATGGATTTCTCTGTATTTCTTCCCTCATTTTTTTATGTTTTAAAATATTTTTATTTATTTGCAAGCAGAGAGAGATAGAGAGAAGAGAGACAGAGAGAAAATGGGTATGCCAGGGCCTCCAGCCTCTGTAAAAGAGCTTCAGATGCATGTGCCACTTTGTGTATATGGCTTTGAGTACTTGGGAATAGACCAAGGGTTGTTAGACTTTGCAGGCAAGTACCTTAACTGCTGAGCCATCTCTCCAACCCTTCCTTCAGTTTTTATTGCATTTAAGATATTATAGATGAAAAATTATAAGATTCAGGTTGGCACCATCATCTTCCAAGATAATTAGGGATGTGGGCACAGATGTGCCAGCAGAAAAATTTTCACACTTTTACAATTTTTGTTGTGACTAGTCCTGTTCAGGTTTGACTATTCTCCAAGGCATAATCCTTACATCTAAAGTGTGATGCTTATCCACATATCATGAATTTTCTTATGTGATGACTGAAATCACTGTGTGTGTGCAGAACAGTGTAGCTGCTGGAATGAGTGTTCATTTCAGTCTTGTTTGGCCTTTTTGCAAGATTTCTTGGAGTCTTTTCCTGTGTATAGATAGCATAGGAGACACCCAGTGACATATGGGGAATTTTTAGATGCACTCCTCTGGGATTCCGTCATGTCTGAAATATTTCCCTTTGAGTAGTTTGCCAGTCTGGAACTAGTAAGATCGACAATGGCCTCAGTTTCTTTGCACTGTGAGTGGAAAATGTACAGAAGAAAGATATTATCACTAAGATGGAGCCCATTTCTTATGTTTCCTGTCCCTTGAGGACTGTAGCTCTTCAAATCCTCTCCAAAGAACTTGATTATTCATCAGAAGAATCTTCCTATATTTTCCAAGTTCGTATAGGTGTTTTTCCAGTTTTTATAGGGGTTGTTTAAAGATAACTCTCTCAATTGTTAAGCTGGAAATATCTTACCAATTTTTGTCTTACATCTCAGGTGTTTACCCTCTTCTTAAGAAATATCCTTTAGAGTTTGCTTTAATTGTGTCTCTTACTAAACTATTAGTATTTGTTGGCTTAAAATAAAATTTTAAGTAGCTTGCTCCTTCTAGGTAGCAATTCATGGTTGCTTATGTTGAAATATTATCTCACTCTCTTTTACTACTGAGAATATAGTGAGGAATTTGCCCATCAGTTACTTGTAAATGATTGCCTTTCCTCACGAATTATTCTCCCTAACACACACACACACACACACACACACACACACACACACACACACACACACACACCCCTTTAGTTTTCTCTGCACTCAAGTTGACTGTGTTATGCTTTTTTAAAAAAAATCTATCTTGGGGCTGGAGAGATGGTTCAATGGTTAATGATGCTTGCTTGCAAAGTCTGATGGCCCAGGTTTGATTCCCCAGTACCCACATAAAGCAGATGTATAAAGTGGTCCTATTTAAGGCCTTGGCATACCCTTTTTCTCTCTGGCTCTCTGTTTCTGTCTCCCTCTCTGTGTCAAATAAATAAATAAATAAATATTTTTTTTTAAATCTGTCTTGTGTGAATCTGTTAGGCTTTCCAGATCTGAGTATTGGCATATTTCAAGGACTTTAGAACATTCCTAGTAATCACCTCTTCAATAATAATTCTGTAACTTTCCTCTAACATTTCTTTGGAGATTAGATATATCAAATTTTCTTTTTTTGTGAGTCATATTTTCTTACTGTTCTCCTTCTATGTTTCTCATACATCCAGTCATATGTAGCTCTCAGATTGAATTATAATCTCATCAGTTCTAGCTCCAGTTCAATAATTTATTATCAACTTTGTCTACTCATATTTAGTCTCTTCAGTGATTTTTTTATTGTGAACCATTCCTTTTAACTAATGTACTCTTTTGTTATTAGGTCTGAATATTTTATAAAGATGTTTATAGCTATGTAATGTTCAGGTTTCTAAGTTTCTCCTTCATTTTCTAAATGTATTAAGCATGATTATTATATATTTGATAACTAATAACTCTCATAGCTGCATTGTACCTGTTTCTGTTAATGTGTTTCTGTTTATTCTTATTCATGGCATTTTATTTCCTTGAATGCTACTTGATTTCTATAATTATTACTGTGAGCTGATCCTTGGTGTGGAATTCTTTTATTTGTAGAAATTCCTTCTATGTGGATTGACATTAAGTTCCTCCAGAAACAGCCTGTATTGATTTATACAATCTAGAAACATTACCAAACTAGAGCCTCATTAAATTACATTTTTTTTGTTTTAGGGCTTTTCAATCAATATTCCTATTGATTGAAAAGCTACATCGTAACAGATTTGTGGTTAGTTATGATTCTTAAGGATGTTTTTCCTCTGTCCCCTCCATCAGGTTTAAGACAGACAAGTTGCAATGATTACTAACATGGTGGACCATTATTTCTTATTTACCTTATTTTGCAAGAAATTTGCCTTGATCACCTGTGCTTTATGGGACACCCTCCCAATGAGCCTGCCAACCCCATCATTCACCAAGTTTTGGAAACCTCACTTCCCATCATTCACCAGGTTTTTGGAAACACTTTAGTGAACACCAGCTCTTGTGCTTGCTTCTCTCAGTGTCTCCTGGTTTGGGTGTATTTAGACATTGTATTTCCTATTCATTGCAGCCTTACCATAATTATTCTACCCATTCTACTATGGCTAGAACTCAGATGATGGAAGACTGGGCAGGGGCAGTATGTGTGAGAAAGCAGGGAAGGTAGCATTTAGGTAGCTCCGGGCTTTAGGCCCTCCTCAGGGTTATCAGTAGTCACTGTGGGGTCATAAATGCTAAGTATACATCTTTCTGTGTATGCATTTCTGTTGGGTAGATTCCTAAGAATGGTATTAACCACCTTACAAAAACTTGATTTTCCACTGACTGAAGTAACCAGCATGTGTTTAACTTGTCTGTTTTTAAATAAACATGAAACATAAAGGTAGCATTTGTTTTTACTAAAGTAGGATAATAGATTTTTCACTGAAAATACATTTCAAGCTAATTCAACAATATATGAATTGAGCTGATCCTTTTCAAGAATCTCTCTTCTATGGGCTTTTAATAAATTGTTCCTTCATTTCTGTGTTGCTGAGTACTTAGACTTAATACCTCAAAAGTTATGTCAGTGCTTTCAGAATCTCGTGGCTTTCTCTCTTACCCAGAATCAAGGGGGCTGAAAACAGTAAGAAAAACAGAGAAGGGGATGTAGAAATAAGAAAGGCTAAGGGGGGTGGAGACATGGCTCAGTCCTTAAGGCACTTCCCTGAAAAGCCTAGCAACCTGAGTTAGATTCTCCAGTGTCAACCTTCAAAGGGATCATGCATCTCAAGTTTGTCTGCAGTGGCTAAAAGCCCTGGTGTGCCTCTCTCTCTCTGTCTCATTCTGTCTTTCTCTGCCTCTGTCTGTCTGTCTGTCTGTCTGTCTGTCTTCCTTTCCTTCTTTCTTTCTCTGCTTGCAAATTAAAAAAAAAAGAAAGGATAAGAACTTAAAATTGAGTTAGCAATATGGACCCGGAGAAAGAAGGAAGAACCGACTCACACAGGGAGGAAGGCACTGGGAGACATGGAAACGGAAAATTAAGGAGGAATCAGAAGAAAGAACATGAAGGAGAGGAGAGGCTGTGCAGCACATGAACTTGTAACATGATCACATCTTCCAGCTGCTTTCATTCTGTTTAGGAGGAACTATTCCAAGGAGGTCCTTTCTTACCCACACCCATATCTCCTTTCCATTGGTCTGGTGGACACCATGAAGCACCTGTTTATGGCCGAGGTGAAATAGGAAGGTACAGAAAACAGTTTGCCCCTCTAGTCTGGGAACTTGTAATGAAAACTATAAGTAATATAACATGTTGCATGTTACCCCGTTTAACCACCTCCCTCCTCCATCCCTGCAAGATCCAACCCAGGCACTGCTTTGAAGTGGAAGAATAAGTTGGTCTCCACTTGATGACAGTTTGGTCAGGAGACACCTTCTCCTTAGAGACAAAGTTGGTGAGGAGTGGGAAGCTGGTGAATGTTGAATGATGGCATAGATCTCCTTCAGATCTTTGGGGCCCAATATGAAAAGGTCCAAATGTCTGTCTTCCATGTTCTGCCACTGAGCTCACCAAGCTACATGGATAAATGAGGGTCAAGGCAAGACCTTTTCAGGCACAAAGCCAGGCTCCAGGTCATGGCTACAAGATTAGGTGTTGATTCCTACCCTGGACTGAAATGCATCAGAACCAGGAACAAAATTCTTATAAGTCCAGCACTTGGAAGACAGAGGCAGGAGAATCATGATTAACAGCTAGCCTAGGCTACACAGCAAGACCCTGGGGGAGGGGAACAAAACTAATAAATACTATACAGCCTATTTCCTGCCTGAAGTAACTCATGTTAATACTTTCATGTGTAGACTCTATGCAATTTCATGGTTTATAGTACAAGATGAAAACTATTTTATTGTAAAAAGTGTTTGTGAAAGCATTATGTATACACGTATGGTTTATGATTTTGGAGAGAGAGAGAGAGAGAGAGAGAGAGAGAGAGAGAGAGAGAGAGAGAGAGAGAGAGAGAGAGAGAGAGAGAGAGAGAGAGAGTCACTAAGGTTCCAGGACAAGATATAGAGATATGACCCATCCTGGAAAGCAGTTGTATATATTTTATATAGAGTTCTATTTTAGCGAGGTTTGTAATCCCAGCCTGTAATCCCAGACACTGGGGAGGCTGAGGCAGGAGGATGTGGAGTTCAATGCCAGCTACATGTATAGAAAGTCCCTGTCTTAAAAATAAATTACTTAACCGCTCCCAGGTTAAGAAACACTTTCACAGATTTAAAAAAGAAAGCCAATTTGCACTTCCTCACATAGAGGAAGAAACCCTGGGTCTCCTTTCCAGGTTTAGGGTCTCATCTTTGGTCAGAAACTGAAAACAAAGCCATTTCTTGGCGGTCCTGGGGCCTCTAGCAAAACACCGCCCACGTCCCGCACTGACCAATCGGCTCCCGGCGGCGGACCCGGCCCTCCCGTTGCAGACCCTCCCTCCACCTCCCTTCTGTGCACGCCCCATTCTCCACCTCCCATCTCCAAATCCCCGGGCCTTTAGCCTTGTCCCCTCGTCACACCCCCGCGGAGGACGCCTCCCTCCCTCCCGGTGTGAGAATTGCTGGACCAGGGGTGAGTCTTGTCCAAGGATGGTTCCTGGTTAGAGGCCGCTGCGGACTTACGCCTGCGGCCTGGGTGGGAGACAGGTCCTGGGACTAGGAAGCGCGGGGCGGGGCGGGGGTCGCACCTGTGCTGCCAGCACTGGGTGACACTTGTCCTGAGGCTTCTTGGGCCCTGGATGCAGTGTCTTGCAGTAAGCAACCCTGTGATGCCCCCATCTCTGCCTCCCCCGACATACCTCTCATGCCTCTACCTATTCTGTGTTTATTTGTCTAATGCATTTCTGCCCCTCTTAGACTTTGTTCATCAAAATATTTTAAAGTGAAATACAGAAAATATAGTTTATCGAATGCCTATATTCATTCTCTCCCTCCCTTCCTCCCTCCTCTCTTCCTTTTCCGCACCAAGCCTCACTCACGCCTCCATCCTTCCACCTTGACAGGCACTTTAGCTTGTATACCTCCTATGAATATCTGTCTTTTATTATATATATATTTTACATAAGCGACTTAGTGTGTGTAACTTGTTAAAAGGTTTAAAGCTGCGTTGTTAGCCCTGATATTCGGGATCAGAAGGCTTTAGTTGGGAAGCCTAAAACCCGGACTGGTAAAGGCCACGCTGTCCGTCTCTGCCCAGCGATCCAGTTTTCCTTAGCCTCGTTCCTTCGGGTCCCTCTATTAAACCCTGCCGCTGAGCCCACAAGGCCCTCTGATTGACATCTAAATGATTCCTTTTGGAGAAAAGAAGTTGAAGGGGGTGCAGTGTGGTATGGATATAAACCAAAACCCTAACCGGAATCAAAAGATGTGCATCTTTCAGAAATATCCTATCTTAGGATATGTGACTATTGATCAGGCACTCATACAGTCTTACTGCATTCCAGAGTTAAGAACTAGTATTAGCCCATCTATTTAAATCTTCTGTAAAATTCCCATTCATTTATCACCCGCACTTTACAGGGAGTAAATCCAAGAAGAATTAGATAACGTGCTTTAAGTCGTCCAGGCGGTACATGCAGCACAGAGACCTGAATCTAGCCAGGCTCCTGGCAGTCTGCATACCTCCTCCTCTGCTAACTACCCTGCATTTTATGTGCGTCCATGGCTGCTGGAGTTAAGCAGTAACTGCAAGGAGATCAGCTGATTAGCATGAGCCAGATAGAATTTGAAGTATACCTTGTAATAATGCACTTGAACTGTATAGCGTTTGTTTGAAGCGCTGTTTTGAATACAGTCACCATGTAGCGATGTGATCAATGCAGCTACATAGCGTGTCTCCTCCCCTAGTCTTCATGATGGATAATACTGACAGGTAGAAGTGTTTTCTTCCCTTCTCGCCTGTATGCTTTCTTCTCCCCGTCCCTGACAAAAATGAAAATATGCCCATCCAACCATTCCTACAGTTTGAAACGATCAAGCTTCATGCATCCAACTCTAAAGAGGGATTTTAAGGTTTGCATATGAATAGGTCGCAGAATGTGTGTGCCCAGATGTGTCCATCCTTTCCCTTACTAGTAAACACACACACACACACACACACACACACACACACACACACACACGAATTAGGGAAATTTTAATAAAACGGCTGTCCACATCGCTGGGATGGGTGGGACCTCCAGGCGTCCCTAACCCACTGCAATGCCCAGCCGCCGGGGCCAGCGACACAAAGAAGCGCTGTCCCCGGCCAAGCGCCGCCCCTCGCCTGGCTCCCTCTCCAGCGGGGAGGAAGTGGGGGTGGAGACTGCCTCGAGCCCACCTCCCCAGCCCGGCGCGGTCCCCTCCCCGCTCCCGGCCTCCGATCGGCGGCCGCTGGGTGCTCTGCGGAGAAGCCCCTCGTCGCCCGACCGTCCCCGCTTCCCGCGGAGCCCGCGACCCCGGCCCCCCAGCTACCCGGGTGGACACTGCAGGGTGACCCGGTGAGTGGTGGGCTGGCTCCATAGGGGTGTTAGGGGTGGGATGCAGGCCTGGGTGTGCCCGCAACTGGCCCAGGCTCCCCGGTGCTTAGGACCGTGGTTCTACAGGGGGAGGGTGGGGGCTTCTCTGCGCCCCGGGGCTGCATCCCCGGCGCGCTGGTGCCTGGCTGATCGTGACGTTCTGCCGTGCCCTCCGGCTTTGTGAGGGCGAGCTCCAGACAGGCCGAGCCGGCGCCGCTGCATCTGATCTGCAGCTTTACGAACAGAAAACCATAGCCCGGAGAGCAGGCTGGGATTGCTCTGCGTCACACAGGTAGCTGGTGACAGACAACCCCTCCCCCAACACACACACACACACACACACACACACACACACACACACACACACACACACACACACACACACCCCTTTCTGCCTTTGGCCTTTGCCCACCGGGTCTCAGGATCTGAGATCCCACAGCCTTCAGGGGACTAGAGTGGGAGAGGTGGCTGCCCGAGGGGGGAGTCTTTTCCTAAAGCTCAGACAAGACCTTGGTGCCAAAGACCTGGAGAATCTGCAGCCAAATGCGCTGAGCTTTCCCACTCGTTTCTCCTCCTCCCCCCTTTACAGCACCCCCCAGTCCCACTCCTCTTCTGACGTCACCCACATGCTCTGTGCCCACTGGCTGTAGGCCAGGGATGGGAGAAGGGGACAGGGGAGCCTGCGTCAGGTTGCAAGCCTAGTGCTGGCTGCCCCTGGAAGTTTGGGAAGGCCTTTTTCCCAGGATGTGTTTTTGACCTGGACCCCTCTCAGGCAAGCAGTCCCACCGCTAGGAAAACACAGCACCCAGCTTTGAAACGCAAAAGACAGGTCTCCCCAATCCAGGGCAAGGGTTCTTCCATTACTCTGTGGTTCTGAGAGTTACCCCAAGGGAGAAGCGAACACTTGGAAGGGAGAAGACAATCCCAGGAGTTTAGGAATGCCTGAGGCAGTGTGCTGAGACAGAAATAGCAGAGTAGAAAAAGCCAAGTTTTGAGTCGTTCATCCTATGGGGGATGGGGAAGAGTGGAATGGAGAAGCAAGTGAGGCTTTAAAAATGCCAGTGAAAGGTCGGAGAGGTTCTTTGTTGGTGTTTTTAAACGAGTAGTAAGTACATGGCAATTTGTTTCGTTTTTCTGTTTTATTATTTTATTGCCGGTCCTTCCATATTATGCATTATATATTCTTTGACATATATGAATTGAACAATTTCTCAAGTTAAAATTAGATAAATCAGGACATGGTGGCTAAGGTCCAACGTGGAGTGCGAAAGAATTGAATGAGTCCCGGGTCTGGTTTACCAGAAGTTGATGAACTCCAGCAAAGATGGTGGATGTATGAGAATTAAGGGGAAAAAAAGGTTTTTTTTTGGAGAAAATGATATGAAAAAGAGAAGACAGTGAGAACTGTGTTTGTGTCACTAATTGGTTTTCAGGGTTAAGCGGTTTGCTGAGGAAGAATTTCTAGGTTTGCTCTTACCATCCATCTTTCAGTCAGGCAGCCATGGAATACCTGTTTCTTCTCCTGGGGAATATAAAGAATAAAATGCATTCTGTAACCTCAAACACTAAGTTTCAGGATCCGGAGTCAAGCTGAAATACAGGCTGTGAATGGCCTTGTTTCCAAGATGGCCCATCTTCCTTCCAGGGAAACATCCCTGTTGGAGGGTCATGGGGCTGTGTATTGCAGCTCTGTACTCTCCTCACATTGCAAGCTATATATGAGGTATGTTTTGCTTTAAAGGTGACTGACTGTAGCAAGTGCAAAGGGCCACAGTGAGCCCAGGGAAGGAAGGTAGGAGCTATGGGAGAGCAATTTAAAGGAGGCAGATTTGTTTAGAGATGGAGTGCTCACCTCTTCCCTTCCTGATGTGATCAATGCATGATGAAATGTGGCCTCCAAAGATTTTCTATCCAAAAACCTGGCACTTAATAAATACATATATGTTCTGAGTGCTTAAGAACTGGACTGTATTCCTAGATTGGAGTGACTATGAACAAGTGACAAATTCCCAGACCATTCAAGGGTTTGGATTCCCCATCCTCCCCCCCCAAAAAAAACTATAAAATGGGGATAGTGATGATATATGCCTCATAGATGTATTGCCATGATTAAATAAATCATGTGTTATAATACAGTAAGTCTGAGAAGCATTGTACTATTGTGGCTACTGCTTCTACAATCACTACTCTATTATTACTAATTTTTATCCATGTAAAATGGATTCATACCTTATATATCATGGGAATTCTCATGGAAAATATCTGGAATGTTTTAGGCAGATGCAAATTAGATTTAATCATATCTGAACTAGCTCAAAAAAACAACTAGTGAGACAAAAGTGTGAGTTCTCTTCTCTGGGTGTGTGGCAGGTGTATGTATCCACACTGCAGAAAGCACTGGTCCAGAGAGAAAAGGCTGATGGGCAGTTCTTGAGGGAGAGTGTGGGTGGGTGGAGCCATGCCATAGGTTGTCATTCTGGGTACAGCTGAGTGTCTGGGGAGATATATAGACACTGGATAAGTAGGTGAGTTTAAGATCCTGAATCCACACCATCTGAAATTGATACTGGGAAGCACTCTTAGTCTTCCATCTGTGTCCATTTCTAGGTTTTCATTTACTGATTTCCATTGGTAGTTTTCTGGATCTGTCAATCTCCTTGCACCAATGTCTTTAATTCTACTACTCTTATTTTTAAACATTTTATTAACAATTTAAATACATTTATATAATTTATTTTCATCACAGTCCTCTCTCATTAGCTTCTTCCCCCCAAATCCCACTTTCAATTGAACCCTTTCTTCTTGCCAACCAGTCCCTCATCTATTTTGATGTCTTTTTTCCAAACCTCCATCATCCACGATAAAACATTGGTGGGCTCAGTTTGTGCAGGTCTTGTACAGGTAATTATAGTCACTGTACCATTCTTATTTTTATGAGAAAGGTTTATACAGGGGAGTCTGAGAACAGGCACACCTGTGAAAACAAGTTGCCAATATCAGGTCACTTTCAAAACATTCTCTTGTCTTTTAGATTATGACAGTGTCCACAAAGCCCTGACACTGTTGGACATTATTAGCTATCTCTCATTCTTTATCCTCTCCATCTTATCTATGTTCTTCTCCTCTGTCTCCTAGTTCATCTTTTTGACAGTCTTATGGGAAACATACTCTATTTTCCTTTGACTGACTAGTGGAGTTGAGCATTTTTAATAGAAGTTGCTGCTTGAGTTTCCTCTTTCCTTACTTAAAAGAGCAAAGTTTTCATAGATAGAAAGGGAAAGAAAGCATAGGAAATAGAAACATAGCCTCTCATGGGCACCGGGGTGTCTGGCACCATTCAGGAAGGCAATAAGAGAAATGTTGAGTTATGCACCCTGAAGTACGGTGGACCAGACCAAGAGGAGGGAGTCCGATTGTCCTCTGTAGATGCAGGTGAAGCCTTATGGGTTTCTCATTAAGGAAAAATTATGATTAGAAGAGTTTTAGAAAAACAAAGGTAGGAACAGACATGAGTGATTTGGAATTAAAAAAGAAAACCCTAAACTACATTGACAGAGGCATGATGGAAATTGATGCACATTGACAGGACTTGTGATATGGGAAGACTAGGAAGAGACATGTAGCAGTTATCTTCTTGTTGCTAGGACTAAACACCAGGTTGGAAGCAGTTTATAGAAGGAAAGAGTTCATATTAGCTTACAGTTTTGAGAAGAAGCTTCCTCGTGGCAGGGGATGCATGGGCAGGAGCACACAATGGTGGCCATATTTTCACATCAGTAGGGAGGAAGTAGCAAGAGTAAACTAGCTGAGTGCAGCAAGCTAGGATAGATGAACAAATCTCCAGACCCTCCTCCTTGACACACCTCAAGCAAGGCTGCACCACCCAAAGGCTGCACAACTTGCCTGAATAGTAGTGCCAACTGGGGATTAAGTATTTAACACTGGCACTATGAGGGGTATTTTTCATTCAAACCTTACAAGATAATGTACGATGACACCACAGCTCACTGTCCTCATCTGTGGCCACCAGGAGGGGCAGAGAAGGGATAAGCTTCTCTAGTTGCATCCTCTCAATAGTCTCTGAAGTTGGTAGAAAATGAATGCTAGTGTTTAACTGCTAAAAAGTATCTGGCTCATGCAATTTTCTTAGAAGAGCTAAATTTTTAGGAAGGATAACAAATTTAAGACTTGTTCATTTGTGTTAATTGAGACAGAGTTGTCATGTAGCCTAGGCTGGCCTTGAACTCAACATGTAGCCAAGGCTGACCTTGAGATCCTGATTTTCCTGCATCCATGTACCAAATGCTGAGGTTACAGATGTACACAACCACACTCAACTGTAAATTGAAAACTTTGGCATTTTGAAAGTCCAGCTACCACTGTTCTCTTTATCAGGGACTTGAGCTTATCAGTTAACACATGTTAGTGTCCTTTTCATCTATAGCTGTGGAAGGCAAAGAACTCTTTCAAGGATCCACAGAGGTATGTGAGAAATAAATATAATGTAGTAATCAATACTACCAGGATTAGTGTTAGTTTTAATATTTGCTGCAAAACAGGAAAGCTGAAATCCCAATAAATGCTCAATGCAGGGCTTGTAACATTCGGTTTTTCTCTTTTCCCTTTCTTCCTTTTTTTTTTTTATTGTCCACAATGAGTTACATTATTTAATGGGCAAACAATGAGTTGTTATCCCCAGTTCGCCAAAGCCCCACTTCCCCATCCCCAATCAGCTGGATAACCTCCTCCGTGGGCCGTCTGGATCAGTCCTTGGGGCTGGGGACCATGGATAGCCCAGGAGTCAGCTCGGTTCCACCAGCCCTAGTGTGTTGTTGCTGAGGTGGGCCATGACTTTGGGTATTCTCCCCCACCAAAGGATCCCAGGCTATCCTTGAACTCACTATGTAGTCAGAGATATCTTTGCATCTCTGATCATCTTGACTATCTACCTCCTGAGTGCTGGAATTACAGGCATGCACTACCACACCTGGTTTTGTAGTGTTGAGGATTGACCCTCAGGATTTTGTGCATCCTAGACAAGCACTCTACAACTAAGCCACAGCCCCAATCCCATAAAGTTCACTTTTCATTTTACAAGTATTCCCTATTTTCACATACATAAACTAGATGATTTACCATTAACCAAACAAACATAAGCATATATGTGTAGGTGTGCTGATGAAAAATTATACATCTTCCCTAGCGGGAGCTCACAATTAAACAAAGAACATTTGTGATTGGACGTACATATACAGACACACCTTCCTCAGCTGTGTCTCAGAGGCAAGTATGAATCTTCCATTAACTTGTAACTTGTTATTTTTTTCTGTTCTTGGGTGTCTGGGACTTGGAGTTTAGCCACAGTGGGCTTCCACTTTCCTCTTACTCAGCCTGTGTCTTTGGCCCAAGAACCTATTTGGAGAGCCTGTACAATTCTGATGGAATTTCTAATTGTTTCAAACTGTTCATTAGACCAATGAGGGGCAAGAAGGATGGAATGGGTGTGGGAGTGGAGTATGCTACATCACTGTATCAATACCCAGAGGCTACTGTATCAGATGACCACAAATAGAATGGCTTAAAATAATAGGATTTTTAAAAAAATATTTTTATTTCTTTGCACGTTCAGGGTGGTATGGCCATAGACTCTGCCCCTAATTTCTGACAGCATGCTCTCCTGTGTTTCTGTGTCAGTCTGTGTCCACATTTCCCTTTTTAATACTGCCATCAGTCATAGGGAGTAGACCCATCCAAATCCAGTGTGATCTCCTGTTAAATTGGTTATATCTACAGAGACCTTATTGTTCAAGCATGTTCACTAAATACAAAGCTTTAAGGCTTCAAAAATATCTCTGTGGTAGGCAAAATTCTACCTTCTTTCCTCCTTCTGTTTCCTTCTGGGATTGAAGAGTCATATTCTCTAAGTTTGACCTTGAGAGTTGAAGAGCGTGGGGCCCATGAGTGTCCTGGACTGCAGACATGGATGATGAGATGCAGGTCGTTTCAGTGTCACAGTGGGAAGATTGCCCAGGCTGGAGGAAGAGTGGACCTCTAGGCCTGGTTTCTGTTTCTCCATTCTTCACTAAGCTGAGTCTCTGTTCTTCTCCACAGAAACTGACAGAGCCATGGCGACGCCCTCTGCTGCCTTTGAGGCCCTTATGAATGGAGTGACAAGCTGGGATCTCCCTGAAGATGCTGTCCCATGTGAACTGCTTCTTATCGGCGAGGCCTCATTTCCCGTGATGGTGAATGACATGGGCCAAGTCCTCATTGCTGCCTCCTCCTACGGCCGGGGCCGCTTGGTGGTAGTTTCCCATGAGGACTACTTAGGGGAAGCCCAGCTTACTACCTTTCTCCTCAATGCTGTGGGTTGGCTTCGCTCCTCCCCTGAATCTTCCATTGGTGTACACCCTTCCCTGGCACCTTTGGTTAAAATCCTTGAGGGCTCTGGAGTAGAGGCAAAGATTGAGCCAGAAGTGAATGAGTCCCTGGGGGTTTACTGCATTGATGCTTACAATGAAACCATGGCTGATAAGCTGGTCCAGTTTATGAAACGCGGAGGGGGCTTGCTCATGGGAGGCCAAGCCTGGGACTGGGCCAACCAGGGTGAAGATGAAAGGGTTTTGTTCACATTTCCTGGGAATCTGGTGACCAGTGTGGCTGGTGTGTACTTCACTGACAACAAAGGGGACACGAGCTTCTTTAAAGTCTCCAAGAAGATGCCAAAGATCCCTGTCTTGGTGAGGTAGGTATTTCAACCTCTTGGAGAGTTAGTTACAGATTAAGGAAATGGATAGAGTTTTATCTTCAAGTTGCTTCCTGGCTAAGAAAAGAGAATTTGAAATTCAGATATGCATTCATCATAGTTAACTGGATGTTTAAGATGCCTTCAAGCTTAAGAGGGGCAAGGTCCTCACTGATGCTGTTTACACAGACCAGACCATTTAGCTCATAAGGGAAGGACTGATACTGACCATGACATTACCCACCACTTAGCTTCATGAATATACTGGTGGCCCTGAGTGTCGATATGATTAATCCAGAAAGGTTCACAGTAGAACATTGACTTCAAGTTTTTCAATATTAGGAAAAGGAGACCACGAAAGACCCTGTAGGCCACAATCTAGAGAGCTATGAAAAAACATTTTTAAAGTTTTTTATTTATGTATTTGCAAAGAGAGATGGGGAAAAATAGTGTGCATCTGGATTTATGTGGGTACTGGGGAGTCGAACCCAGACAGGCAGACTTTGCAAGCAAGCACCTTAACCACTGAGCCATCTCTCCAGCACCCCCTCCCCCCAAAAAATTTTTGAAATTCTAGCCACATATGGTTAGAATAGAAACAGAAAAACGTGAATTCTGAAGTTAATATAGAAAAAAAAGATGGTGCAAATAATATATATATTAATTATATATATGTATATATTTATATATATATATATAAATTTAAGACTTAAAGAAGAGTTTAATCTCTGGGTTAAGGCAATTTGATGACTGAGAACAGGAGAGGCAGATAGTGGATACCGCAGCAGGCTACATTCAAACTTCTTGGAGAGTATATAGTCTGTACATCATGTTGTACATATAATAGATGAATAAGTGCTCAACAGACATCTGTTGATGCATATTTGGATGAATGGAGGTTATTAGAAGCTGTACTATCTTAGGAACAGATTAAGTACACCAGGCCACTCCCTAATGTATGTTAAAATTCTTAGCTTTCTTGAAACAAATATCACTAGTATTTCTGACTGATCTGGTGGAAACAGGGCAAACTTTGAAAATGAGGTAATTAGAAGGATGGGGAATGTGCTCTGACATCTTGAAATGAACATTTCAGGAAAATCAATTAGAAGAGTGTAGATTTTAAATTATAGATATAAATGTAGCTGGTCTCAGTTTACCCCCAGATATCTGGCTTCAATGAAGGAGTTCATGCTCTCCTTTTGTTAATTCCCCCATTTAGTATTCCAGAGATTATTCATATAGTCTCTGTCACAGACATTCTTATATTGAATTAGAAGCATTAAAATATTTCAAATAGCAATATCTAGAAGAAATGTCCAAACTCAAATAACTGTTATACGCAGTAGTTCAGTAGAATTTGGAAACATGGGACCTCTGGCTGCATAGTGTGGCCCTATCTTCTCCTTTCAATTCCCTTTTTCCCTTTAGCGGGATAGTGCTGGAGAAGACCTCCCTTTAGATAGTATTCTCTTCGGAATATGGATTTCTCAGTTGACTGAGATCCCTGTATCTTCCCAGTGCCCTTAGTCCTGCACAAAGGGCAGTGTGAAGGGCCTGCACTGAATGCCCAGGTGCTCAAGTACCTTGCCCTGAAAGCACCCTTTGAAGCCTTAATTAACCTATATTTTCAGTATATCCTCTATGTCTATTTCAGCCTGAAGAATGGTGAAGTGATATTAGCCGCAAAACTATCTTTTGATTGTCAGATTACTAAGGAGATTTCAGAATTTTTAGAAATTGAACATCTCCTTGAAATTGTCTCAAATGAAACAAGAAAGCTATCCAATTACTGAGGGTAAATATGAGTATGTCTCCCCAAGTAGTTTTGAAAATGGTTTCAGATTAGATATTAATAATTTTATTTGTAATAAGGATCTGCATACCCTTGGAGGCCATTGCTAGCTGTATTTTGGATGTATATAGAGGAAACCAATAAAAGCAACAGTTGCTTAGTTGGAAAAGATCAATAGAATGATAAACTACTAGAACAGTAAAAGAGAGAAGACAAATTAAAAAAATTCAAGAATGGAATAAGGGACATTAATATGAACCTTGTAGACATTAAAATGGTAATGAAGAAATATTGAAACCAGCACATTTGTCAGTTTAGATGGGATGAACAGACACAAATTACCAGAACAGACACAAGAAAGAAATATAAAATGTATAAATAAGTTTAATTTTAATTAAGGAATTTCAACACTAAATAGAGGAGGATACCCTGGATTGTATCATAGAAGACATTATAGAAAAGCAAGTAAAATTAAGGTAAAGTATATGTTGGTTTGTTTGTAGGCAAAGTCTCACTATGAAACCCAGACTTGTCTTGAGCTGAGGTTCCTTCTGGCGCAGCCTCCAGAGTGCTGGAATCACATCCCAACCTGTAAAAGTCTATAGAGTTTAGTTAATAGTATTTGAGCTGTGTTAACTTCTTAGTTTTGTTGAATATTCCATGGTTATATAATATTTCATCATTCAAGGGAAGTGAGTAAATCACACATTGAAACTCTATGTACTATATTTGCAACTTTTACATTATTTTAATTTTTAGTATAAAAAATTTTATTTAAAACCAACAAGTACACAGCAACGCCAAGTCCTGGTATATTTTCTGAAGAATATCATCAAAGTTATTCAGAAAAAATAATAC